>JACYXH010000772.1:6853884-6856384 GCA_026745465.1 Lota lota
CTTTTCTTTCCTTTCATGTCTCTGGTGATACATTCATTCATTGTAAAAGACCGGAAGCGTGCTGTTGACCAAAAGTACACGCAGGTTACTCTGTCTTTTGGTTTGTGTGTGTTTATGTGTGTGTGTCTGTGTGTGTGTGTGTGTGTTCACTAAGGTGTGTGTGTGTGTGTGTGTCTTCCTGAATTGCCATTGGTGCAAAATCAGTGCATGTGATGATAGTAATGGTGGCAGGCGGGCTAGGCATGAGTGAATTTAATAGAAGATACAACAAGGTAAGCTGTAAGATGGGATGGCAGATGGCATGGGTGCATCAGTGTCGGTTTCCATGTTGATGTTAGTCTATACATCTGTTGGGGTCCAGCCCAACCGTGCAAAAAATGACTCAAAGAACAAAAGATACCATCCTTGCCAGATAATAAGACGTGAGGCCCTATCTGCACAAATTAAAAGTCTTGAGATGAAATACCCAAGAAGTCTACGTCTAACCTAAATTGATTGTTGAAAAAGGACCGATTTTTTGTTCTAAAGACTGGATATTTGTCCATATTTCACACTAATCGATCACTGATTTTGATATTCAAACAAAATATATGAAATGTCTCTTAAATGAATCAATACAATTTAACGATAGGCTATAGTATAAACCTACAATTTACAATAAGTGTGTGTGTTGTTTTGTCGCGGACACACATCGCCACACGTGCAGAGTAGTGATTCGTTATTATTATTTGTTCATTCATATAATACCAGTGTTGACTTAATATGTCTCCAAGATGAACAAAAAAGCCCATACAACTAATTGTGTGTGTTCTTGTGTCGGTATCATTATACAATTTAAAAGGTGAATGTCATTGTTGCCATTATTATTATATCCCATCTTATGGCCTACAAAGAAATGTCTTCCTTTACTTATGTAACCCCTCAAATGACAAACACTACAGCTGTTCTGTCTGTGGCATGGTATCTAACAAACCTTGGTAGGCCTAATAGGCTACATCGCGTGACTTATATTTCTATTGTAACTGATAGATCAACGTGACTTGATAAATACATAGATACATCTTCCAAAGGTGATGAAGGTGTGTATGTATTTTTCGCCCAGATTTCCACACAAGATAATCAGAGGCGGCAGGACTCTTCCACACAAAATAAAATACTCACAATGTGTCATTGTTACTCGAAAAACAATCCTCTTTGTGCAGCTTGCGGAAGCTGAAGCAGCTTGTTAGGGGATGCTGGAACACTGTGCTCCTCTGGCTATATGTGGCTGGGTGTTGGAGGGCCTGTGTCTGAGGTCATACCAGATTCCTGTTAGCACAGAGCAGCGTGGCCCTGCATGTACCATCTGTCTGGAGATCGACACACTCAGTCACTGTTTACTCTCAGCCAAAGTGCCCCTGGATAAGACCGTCAGCAGAACGTACATTCGGGACTAAATGATGGGGGTGGGGGGGGGGGGGGGTACAGTTGTTCTTAGAAGAGCAGTAAGAAACAACAGGGAATGAGGATGAAGAGGATAAACAAGTTTCAGTGTTAAAAAGAGGGTGAAAAGAAAAACAGGAAAGATAAGTCAAGAGAACAAAGTTGTTCTCTTGACTTTGAAGGGTGCAGCAGTCTACTGAACATTTAACCCTGGATACGGACGCACACACACACACACACACACACACACACACACACACACACACACCACACACATTTTGACATTTGGTTGTGTGAAGTTAGCTAAACATAAACACAACCATGCTGTCATCAAACCATAAACACACACATATACATATTACTAATCAGACAAACCAAACTCTGTTGGTTTGTGTTCATTCAGTTTGTTGATAATTGGATTTACCCAAAACCATGAATACTGTTTATTTAGAGGTGTGCTTATAGAAATGCTATATTTTGTTGCATCCAAATAATTGTGTATTTTGTTCACATAGGCACACAAATAGAGGGTGGCTGACACACACATAGACACTGTCGCTAGTTATGTTATCTCCAACCAAAATATACAGACAGCCATGAAGAGATAGAGACTGAATACATTTTTAAACAACAAAAAGAATGCTGAGAAATAAACTGTATAACCTGATACATGAGAAACAATGGTGAGTTAGAGGGAAGATGGTCTGTCGGGACCACAGACCGTGTACCATAACAGGACTAAAAATAGAGCATTCTGGAATGGATTGTATACAGAAACAGATAAGATAAGAAAAAAAAGAGACAGACTAATATTTATTTTTCAATAAACAGATATAAAAGCATTTTCACAAAAATGTAATATTTAAGTAAAGCGTGAAACTCTTTAAGTCATAGCATTTGAATATAGATTAAAAAGTTAAAACAAGTACATTCCAGTTCTATTTATTCGTGAATCGACCAGAAACCCCAATCAACAATGCCTGAAAACAAGGTAGATAAAGAGACCAGACTGATTAAGCAGGCATAAATTGCCCATCTGAAGAATGGAAATGAAGTATAAAAGTATAAAAGTATAAAG
>JACYXH010000772.1:6863884-6866384 GCA_026745465.1 Lota lota
CAGGTTAACAAAACAGCTTTTGGTGTGTGTGCATGTATGTTTGTGTGTGTGTGAGTCTGCATGTGTGTGTGTGTGTGTGTGTGTGCTCACGTGCATTTGTGTTTGCATGACTTTGCAAAGTAGGGCGTGTCATTGCTGCCTTCCTGCTGTTGTTTAACTGCTCATGCTGTTAGGGGATACTGACTTTAAGAGGAATTAAGGTGAGGCTGAAAACACAAGTACACACAAACACGCCTATATTCTTACTAGATAATAGTGTGTAATCCAAGGACATATGGAAAATAACTTCAGTGATGTGTGTAGATACTTATCCCGACACGACAGACCCACATCTCCCTGAATGCCCCGAGATAAATGAAGGCAAAATAACTGATCACTTGATGATAAAAATCCCATTGACGTCATTCATTCTTGTGGTGGTGAGTCAATCCCCCCCCCCCCCTCCCCGTACATCACTAAGCATGTTAGTGCCTCCCAGCTCCAGAGATCTGGGTGTGGTGCTGCGTCTCTTGTTTAGCCTGCCCACGGTGTGCTGGTGCTGTGTGTCCTGAGGTCCTTCCACCTCTACAGGAATACAGGTCAGACTGCCTGCAAGATCCTGTAATTAGAGTGTGGGTTTGTGTGTATGTGTATGTGTGTGTGTGTGTGTGTGTGTGTGTGTGTGTGTGTGTGTGTGTGTGTGTTGGGTGTCCCCATGTATTACATTTGGAACAGGCGATAGATCCTTGGGAATTCTGAACTAAAAATGGTCAGCACTTCACTGATACATACTTTTATATTTAAGTTGAAAGTTTCATCAATCATCATTTTATATATATATATATATATATATATATGTAAATTAAGGATAGACCCGCAACAATTCTTTTTGTATACGTATTGCATGGGATAAGATGTAATGTGTTCAACTTCTTAAACACATTTACCAATATATTTTTTACCAAAACCAAACGAAACAACATTCAAAACAGCAACCGAAAGACAATAAAGCAACACCATTTAGTGGATTCCTTCAGCTGTCTGTTCCCATAGATCATCTCTCTGGGCACTGCATCATTTGTACCCAGTGATCGCCTTCTCCCGCCCCCCTGGACATTTAGCCACTTCCTTATCCTGCCCCCTGCAGATGTGGCCCAGTAGACCTGTCTCTGTGTCTCGGGATTGCTCTCCTGTTTTTTTTACCTGTTTCTTCCGCCCTAAACCTTCCTATTTGTCATAGAACTGGGACTTCCTTTGACCGCACGTTGTTGTTTCAAACATGGTAGCCCCATAACCGTGGTGACGAATCAGTTCAGGCTTGAACATATTTTTTCTTTATTTTTTATTGTCATTCTTCTTCCTCTCCTTTTTCTTATTTGGTAATGATGAGTAGTCATCTGTCATTTAATTGGGCATTTTTGTTTTAATTCTGT
Source organism: Lota lota (assembly GCA_026745465.1). Taxonomy (NCBI): domain Eukaryota; kingdom Metazoa; phylum Chordata; class Actinopteri; order Gadiformes; family Lotidae; genus Lota; species Lota lota. The sequence goes on from JACYXH010000772.1 coordinate 6,865,297, forward strand.
TTCCAAATGTGTTTTTCAGTCATGGTTTGTGAGGTTATCTGACAGAGACGTCAACCACCTGATAGCCAGAGTCTAAGCCAGTACTGCTGACAAGATGCCATTACCCTGATTAAATACGAGAATCTTGTTTTGCATTCTCCCTGTAAGATAATGTGTGAGGACTACGGAGATTTATTGAGGGAGTATGTTGAACGATATTGATCAGGATTGCTGAATAAACATGCAACGATCATCAAAAACGTTCCACTGGGCAGGATGTGATGTTGCTGTTGGCTATGCTGTTGCCATATACAAAATAGCATAGCAGTTAAGGTTAAGTAGCAAGTACAATAGTAATAAGAAGCTAATTTTCCAGTTTAAAGGTGCAGTATGTAGAATTTGTAGAATCTATTGAAACAGACTTGGCAGAAATGCAATATAATATTCATAAGTACTGTTTAATTAGTGTATAATCCCATTAAAATATGAACAGTTGTGTTTCAGTTACCTTAGGTTGAGCCCTTTATATCTTTATAGGTTCCCTTTGTATATACATAGGATCTTGAATTTGAATCGAATTGAATTTGAATCGCAGCTAGGTATGTTGTTAACGGCTTTAGCCTACGAATAAATCAGTTTAACCAATTACAATCGGGTATCTTTGTCATAATCACCATGGACACTGTACATGTTGTAGGACATGGCGGAAGTAACAGCCCATTAAAGTTTCTCAACAAACAGTCCTCTTACTGCATCCATAGAGGTAAACTACATTCATAGATCAATTATTATTGCTATCTGTTATATGTATTGATCATTCATCTCGATAGCAGTCAGTTGAGTGCAAGCCAATGTTTACTTGCACTCCATTGCGTGAATATAGGTTGCTTGTGATAACATAACGGTGTGCAGTTGTATCGCAAAAGTTTTGTTTTGGATACAACTTTCTCCGAAAGAGTGATAGCCTACTTTTAGTTATCAAACAGGAATACAATCTCAAAAAAGAATGTCTCCAAAACATGGATGCATTAAAGAATGCACACCCTATTATCATAATCCCCTTGCCTGTGAACTGCCATTCGCTACACTATTTTTCACACGTTAAAATG
>JACYXH010000772.1:6871384-7106384 GCA_026745465.1 Lota lota
TTACTTTTTGGACAGATGCTGAGATCGCCGCAACGGGCTTCGTGCTCAAGCACACACACACACACACACACAGACACACACACACACACACACACACACACACACACAGATGCATACACGCCTACGCACATGTCTTGAGCGTTGTGGTTGTTTTTGTTGTGTTGCAGACGCGGTCAACAAGTGTTTTTACATCCTGAGGACAGTTCTGCTCCAGGCTTAACAACACCCAGACTGACCACTACCCTGTCTGAACAACTCCAGGTGAGTTCCTGTCTCTTCTTCCTCTCTTCTCTTCCCTTACAATCTCTCTACTACTCTTCTCTTCTGGTTCTCTTCAATTCTGTGTTTCCCCTTTTCCTCCTCTCATCTCTTCCCTTTATTCTCTTCTCTTTCTCCCTCACTTCTCTGCTTTTCTCCTCTCGTCTCTTCCCTTTATTCTCTTCTCTTTCTCCCTCTCTTCTCGGCTTTTCTCCTTTCATCTCTTCTATTTTTCTTCTCTATCTCCTTTTTTTCTTTGCACCTCCTCATGCTGTCTAATCCATCTGGTACCTCCACACCTTCTTCTTGCCCCTCCCTCTGTTGTTTCTTTCTGGCAATTTTCCTTTTTTCTCTCTTCTCTCTCTATATACCCCTTCCTTTTCTCCTCTCATCTCCCTCTCTCTTTTCTTTCCTTCTCTCTGTTGTTATCAATTTAATGTCATTTCTTCTTCCTTTTGCATTTTTTCCCCTCTCTACTTTTGCACTTTTGGTCGCTCATGTGCCCTCTATTTCCCCTCCTCTCTACGAGGTTGTCCATGAGACTTTTATTTGGAGGTAATGAACTGTTTCCCTGCGGAGGTAAGTTTTACCCCCCACTTCGCTCCACTTGCCACACTACCAATCGTTCTCTGTTGATTAACTCAATGAGATATTTATCCTTTGCCTGGTGGCTGTGTGTGTACGTGTTTGTCTGGGTGTGTGTGTGTGTGTGTGTGTGTGTGTGTGTGTGTTTGTGTCTGGGATGTCCGTGTGTGTGTGTGGGGGGGTTTGTGGGTCTGGGTGTCCATGTGTGCATTTGCGGCGACTGAGATAAAAGATGGAAAGATAAAACATGAAACGGCTATAAACATGAAAGAGAGAGGAAATTAAAGACAGTGGCATTTAAGCTTGAATGGCAGATGGCTGTCTGCTCTTGTCTCTCTGAGTTTATGAATTTGTGTGTGCGTTTGTGTGTGTGTGCGTGTGTGTGTGCGTATGTGTGTGTGTGCGTGTGTGTGTGTGTGTGCTTATGCTTGTGAGTGTGGGTCAGCGTGTGAGCATATAAGCGAAAGATAAGCATGTGTGTGCGTAAATTTCAAGTGTTTCAAGCGTTCAGCTGTACTGCGTTGTTTTTTACTTGAAGCGATGAGATAAACATCTTTACATCAATATGCTTTTCCACTTTCTAGGTGTAACCAAATATGTATTGTTCGCTGCATTGGCCTCAATGAGACTTCTTGTGTTGTGTTGTGTGTGGAGAAATGAATGCAGGCCTCTGGTTGGTCCAAGCTTAGTTTATACTTGACATACGTCAGTGTAATGCTGACCTCTGTGTGACATGCACCACTTCCCAGCGAGCACAAAACCTCTCTCTTAGCCCTTTTGTCATGTAGATGCAACGGTAGTACCACCCTAAACATCGGGGTATATAAACAGAACGCTGGGTCAAACTGTGTTGAGATGATTGCATACCAGAATGACACAGTACTACACACTTGTTTTTCTTCATTCCATTTCATAAAAAACAAAAATGCAGAACAGAAACATTTAAAACAACTTAATCAACATATTCATAAAAAAATATTTTACGTTTGTAGTACTAAATGAAAAATATACTCAGACATTTTGGAAAGTAATTGAAAATAAATTAAAATTTCCCGTGATGAAAGTTGCACCGTTTAGAATAGCGTTACAGCGTTGATGGGTGCATTGCTACGGAAATCACTTGGCTCACAAGTGGAGAACCAGTGTATGGCGCCCATGCACAGTCGCGAGTTCTGCGCTATCGCTTTAGCGCGATTTCGCTTTAGCACGCTATCACTTTAGCAAGCATCCCCTTGTGGCTCCTGTTGCAGACGCTGTGACTATAAATCAGCCTTGAGTATTTGTAACTCGTGCTGTGAGTGATTGTGTGTGTGTGTGTCTGTGTGTGTGTCTGTGTCTGTGTATACGTGCGTGCATGTGTGTGTGCATGTGTGTGTGTGCGGATGTGTGTGTGTGTGTAATTGTAAATAAAGAAAGTGAGAGAGTGTGTGTGTGTGTGTGTGTGTGTGTGTGTGTGTGTGTGTGTGTGTGTGTGTGTGTGTGTGTGTGTGTGCGTAGGGGTTGTATTGCAGAGGGATTTAATGTTGTTGGCAGCGAGATAAAAAGATGTTTGATTTGCTGCCATGTGGACGTGTTCTCTGATCCACTTAAGTCCACACTCACACGTGCATGCACCACTACGCAACTAGTATGTCATGTTCGCATTAATATACAAATATTGAGAACTTTATTACTTCACACGTTATTCAGTATTACAAACATGCACACTTTTATAAACATTCCTTCTCCAAAGAGAGATATGAACACAGAAGAGCGCAATGATTTTCGATTTGCCCCCTAGTTTATCTTGCGTCTAACAAAGATGAGTGATGGCCGTGTGTATCCGTCCTGTGTTTGAATGGATTTGCCAATACAATCCCATCTACTGAATGACAGGCGTCCATTTCAGCAGTGCTCTCTCATAATTACTACTGGCTCTGTGTGTTTGTGTGTGTGTGTTTGTAGGTGTGTAACCTGTACAGATTCCTAGTGTTCCAGATTTAGTGCTGTGATGGTGCAGTCTTTCACATGCGCAGGCTTGCATGCCTCCCATTGTGAGGTCATGTTGTTGAAAGACCTGTTTAACTGTATTCCGCCGCCAGAGCCAGTGTTTGAGCTAGCAACTTAAGATGTAGCTTAAAGAAACATGGGCCTAAAAATGACATGTTTGTTTACACAAAACTACCTGCCTGTTCTCATGTCCATCCTCGTCTGCCTATCAATGTGCCCTTCATGAGTGAGTGTGTGCGCGCCTGTGTGTGTATGTGTGTTCGCGTGTGTGTACTTCCACAGGTTTGCATGAGTGAGTGCTCCTTTTTAATCAGCACTGACACTTGCGGGCGGGGTGTGTTTAATCTATCCCCCCCCCCCCCCCCTCATCTGTTCCGTCGCCCTCGTCTCCCCACTCGTTTTGGGGTTTCATAATGCAAAGATTGCCCCCTAAAGTGTGACATAGTAGCTATTCAAAATATCATCTAAATTTGATTGTTCTTTATTTTGTGTTTGGCTGGTGGATTAATGTATATTATTTTGTATGCACATGTGCATGTTACCGTGTAGGTTATACGTGTGGGATTCTGTGTATGTAGTGTTTGTGTGCTCTCAGTGCCTTATATGCTCTGATCTGATCACGGCAGGTATAACATTACAGGACCATATTGCTGTGGTTCAACCATTTGGCTTATAAATCTCCATTACCAGATTGTCTTTCTCCGTGTTTATTCAAATGTTGTGTTGTCATTCCCTCTTCCAACTTCTCCTCTGCCCCTGATGGCTGTCCTCACATGTGTGATACATCTTGATTCAAAAAGTGCACGTACTACTCTCTCTCTCTCTCTGTACTCTTAGCACAGCATCAACCACTCCTGGCTGTCATCCGAATCAAGACGAGGCACTTAGTGGTGAAGTTGTGCTATATAAAAGTAGCCATGAGGCGTTTGGTCAACTTGTTGTTGTCTGTTATGTTTGCTGAACTACGGTTGCAGTGTTGTAGCTCCGGAACTTGTTCCAACACCAAGAAACATATTGGGATGAGTTCAAATTGGCTTGTTAGTTTCCTGTGTTCTCTACTGGAGAGATTTGTGTATGTTTGTGTGTGTGTGTGTGTGTGTGTGTGTGTGTGTGTGTGTGTGTGTGTGTGTGTGTGTGTGTGTGTGTGTGTGTGTGTGTGTGTGTGTGCATGTGTGCGTGTGTGTGTGTATGTGAGTGTGTGTGTGTGTGTGTATGCGCGGGCGGTTCTTCTGGATCCAATGCCAATAGCATCTGAATAATGGCGATTAAAACAATTCATTGTGAGGGGAAAGTGTAAATAACTAGCATTGGATTTAGGAACAGCGTCTCTTGCCACCACACTTTGACTCACCTATCCAGATAAATGGCCATGACACAAGGTCACCTTCAATGAGTGTGTGTGTGTGTGTGTGTGTCTGTGTGTGTGTGTGTGGGTGTGTGGGTGTGTGGGTGTGTGTTCGTGAGAGGGCTTACTGAGCATGCCGAGCATATGTCATGGTTTTGTTTTGATTAATGGATTGTATAATTCAGGGCTGCTGAATTTTATCTCAAGTGTATCCCTGGTGCTGAGCAAACTGTGTTAGTGTGAGTGTGTGTGTGTGTGTGTGTGTGTGTGTGTGTGTGTGTGTGTGTGTGTGTGTGTGTGTGTGTGTGTGTGTGTGTGCATGTGTGTCTGTGTGCCTGGACAGAACAATAGTGTATGCGTATTTGTGATTAAAGTCTTGTACTTTTTATTGTTTGTCTTGACCGAAGCCATTTTGTGCCAAACGTTAATCATATCTCAAAGAAAAACATGCATAAGGTGGAAAAACAAGACCAATGAGGTGGACGTAGCAGTTCTGCACTAATGCTTTTCAGAGCATAGTGAAGAGAACTGAGCCACCGTGGAGAGAAAAACAGTTTTAAGGGGAATTACTGTAAGTGTTTTAGAAGGCTGAGAAGCTCTCCTTTTTCAGTATTTTAGATCGATATCCAACACCCATCATTCAGATCGCTGATGATCTCCAGCCTTCCCTTACACTTGTATTCAGCCTAGCTTCCATTTTGCTTCACTGATTTAGGTGTAATTCCAAAATTGTACTGATAATCAGCCCCATAACTCTCTAGGTCTTATCTTTTCCTTTGCCGTTGCTTTCTTTGTCACACACTCACACAGGTTTTGTCAATAGAGGGAAAAGATGGTTGCGTAAGCTAGCCCACAAGCTTGACAAAAAACACTATATCAACTATGTCCGGTTTTTGTTGCTGCAGTGCACAATTGCATTAATCCTCAAAATCTGAAAACTTTGGGTGAGTGTGTGTTGCTGCCCACACTCACGTTATAAAACGAGTAGATGGTGTGGTCGTCATCTGGTATCACTGCAGTGCCCCGGTGTGAGCGAGGCCACGTTAGATAAGCAGTGGAGTGCAGAGGCAGATATGCTATGACTAATAGATAGATTCTCAACCAGCAGAAGAGGAGGCCAGCCAAGCAACGGAGAGTACGGGAGAGACGGATGGATGGAGAGATGGATGGCTTGAGAGATGGATGGCTGGAGAGATGGAGAGACTGATGGATGGAGAGATGGATGGATGGAGAGATGGAGAGACGGATGGATGGAGAGACGAATGGATGGAGAGACAGATGGCTGGAGAGATGGATGGCTGGAGAGATGGAGAGACGGATGGATGGAGAGACGGATGGATGGAGAGACAGATGGCTGGAGAGATGGAGAGATGGATGGATGGAGAGACGGATGGATGGAGAGATGGATGGCTGGAGAGATGGAGAGATGATGGATGGAGAGACAGATGGATGGAGAGACGGATGGATGGAGAGACAGATGGCTGGAGAGATGGAAAGATGGATGGATGGAGAGACGGATGGATGGAGAGATGGATGGCTGGAGAGATGGATGGATGGATGGAGAGACGGATGGATGGAGAGACGGATGGATGGATGGAAGGATTTCAAGATAGATCGATATAGATAAATAGATAGATGGATAGCCCACTCACAACGATGGGTCGATGGATGGATAGATACATTACAATACATTACATTTATTTAGTAGACGCTTGTGCATTCAACAATTAAGATATACCCCAAAAAGTGCAAGAATCATTTAAGTACATAAACATTGTGAATGTATGAAAAGGAACTGTTTTAAGTGCAACAATATAGAGACAAGAGATCGACTTTTTTTTAATAGACAGATAAATAGATTGATAGATAGATAGATCAATAGATCTAACAAACCTTTACATAGACACGTTTAGAGAAACAACCAGATACAGGGCTGACACATGGAGATTTGGGAATGTATTGAATGCATTGTATTGAAAAGAGAAGGTTGGGATTGTGGTCTGGCTGTGATGCTAAAAGAGGAAGGCTGGAATGAATGTGGGAGAGAATAAAAGACAGAATAAAAAGAGAGAGGAGAAAGTAGGTGAAAAAGCAGCCAAGGGAAGAGGTGTCAATATGTGATTACCCCAATGAATGTATGAAAAGGTAGGGTTACTCTCTCACTTTGTATGTGTTTGTGAGTGAGCAGTGTGTGTGTGTGTGTGTGTGTGTGTGTGTATGTGTGTTTGTTACTCTTTAGTTCAGCTATATGTTGCACAGATGCTCAAGTATTCCCAGTGGACAAAGATTTTCAATAACTGGAACTATCCAACAAAAGTGTGTTTGTGTGTGCGTGAACTGTAAATTCACAATTCTGCACCAGTAATGGAGATCCATCTGTCGAGCTCATCCATCTGTGTGCTCACAACTATATGAAGGCACACACATTCACGCAACTGTGACAAAAAGTGGCAAGGGGCAATGAGGTCCCTCTTGCCTGTTGGCACTTTACTCTAAAAGCACTTCTAGGGTGTGTGACTGAAACTCTACTTACTACAAGGGTATAGTGTCCACACTGTCAACTGTGACACATCCAAACACACACACCTACGAGTTGCTGTTTAGTAAATGTCACTATCCTCAGCAGCCCCATTGACCTTGTGTTGGGCATCATTAACATTCACGGTACAGCCGCGCTCTGAATATTTTTTGGGCCGTTAATGAGCGCCAGCTGAAGTGCTCATAGTACATAGTACCAAGTTGAAGTGGTGGTTTCCCCGCTGCGCGCGTGAATCAGTCTAGTTTTTCAGTGCCGCTAGCATTTAGTTGTCAGGGACTTCCTGTGTCTTAAGAACCCACTGTCTTCTCGACGCACACAGACAAGCCCAATTCTCGGTGGCTTGTGTCATCGCGTGATCCTCTCTTCAATTATCGGGCAATGCAACATGGCAGCCGGATGACAGCAAACGTTAGCCCGCGGCATCGCTTCGCCACATCCACTGTCACCCAGTCCGCCGCTTCTTCTGCTTCTGTCTCATATGCGCTTTGTCATATCCAGGCGCCTCTCGTTCCTCCTTTGTTTCCCTCTCTCACGCTTATTATGGCTCTTCTAATTGGAGTCAAAACACAATACACGCACATGCACACACAGAGACAATTACACACACACACACACACACACACTTTCACAGACACACAAATCCATATGTACACACACACACACAAACACAGATTCGTTTGACAAGTCGCTGTGTGGAACTTGTCGTCCCTGCTCAAGCTCTTCAATTCATCTCGTTGCGTCTTCTGTGTCGCGGCCCAGACTGCGATGCGGGTCAGAAAGTGTGCGGCTTCTGAGCCACTCCACAGCGATACTGAGCAGCAGGCTGGAGTGTCTTTGGGCCGTGCTAGTGCACATCCAAAAGGTCACTCCGTACATCTCCTCTCACTGGTGCTTGTTTTCCTCTCTCTCCCTGGAGGCCATCCTCTTTTTGGCCGCATGTGCAGAAGAGGAGGGTGTAGTCTTTCAGAAGGCCCGGCCATTTGTTTCAAATGCAAAACCCTTTGCAGTGCTACCTGTATGGCACACAAAACTCTGCTCTAAATAATGTACTGTATATGTTCAGTGGCACATTGTTAGGAAGCACCCATGAGACGTTTGTTCCAAGACATTTTACATCCAGAGTCGATATACACAAATCCGCACTGTAAGATGTAAGATGCAACAGTTAAAACATTTATTAGTTTTCTCTGAAAAATAAATAGAGTTGAGAAAGTTTATAAGAAATAAGTGCTTCATTATAAATGGAAGTGAAGTGTGAACTGAATCATCAACTGAACTGCGCTCTGTATTGAGGGACTTATCCTCTCTGCTCTGACCCACAGGAACCTTTTGTCCTGGAGCTCAGTGCAAAATCTATAAACACTCAGACACAGCCCCAAAAAAAAGTCAGCAAAATGAGCAAAACTGGTAAACCTAATACCAAGTGAATTCCACCTCAGTGCTTATGTCTGGATTCCATTTCACAAGAGTTACAAAAGTTGTCATATTGAATGCTCACTTGAGCCAGTGTTATTTTGGCAATCAGACACGAAATGTTTGACATTAGGAAATCCCAAATTGGGGTCGATCGGAATCGGGGCGCAGCACCGATACAATGAGTAGTCTCAAGGGATAGAATGAATCAATTAACATGAAACAATGGTGCATCATCAACGAGAGGGGAACTGCAATGCAGGTGTCCAATTACAATGATGTCAACTTTGATTGAGTGTGCTTTTTATTTTTAATCCTTTTTACAGAAAATAGCTGCCGTTTTTATCTGTGGTTATGTATGCTCTCAAATAGTGTTGTGCCATGTATTTGCTTGTAAATCTACACTAGTTAATACAGTATATACATTTTGTTTTCAGAGGAGAGTTCAGCTGCACAAGCTTGACCTGCCCTTTAAGTAAATCTTTAAGTAAAATGTCAAATCTAAACCGTTAAAGGCAATTACCGCAGACTTTATCCTGTATCCATAATCAATTCTCTTTGAACGTAACAGTTTGTTGAGTCTTTCTCTCATCGTCGCTGACTTGCTTGATCTTTAATGTCTCATACCAACATTAAAATTTACTGTGTCCGCCTCTTCTATTTAACGCAATGTAATAAATACATGTGAGAGGTTTTGATGTGCCAAAGCATACATGACAGCTGATAGATTACAGGGGGAATACACTCTGTATGTGTAGTAAAGTATAGGATGACATAATCAGTATATACCCTTTGTCCTTTGGCTCTTCTCCTGTCAACCCAGAGTCAATTATCCTCCTCCGATGATCAGCTAATCTTGATATTTACTCCGGCATTGAGAAACTAATCAAAGACTGCAGAAGGTTATCAATACAAACAACAATGGTATTGCTCCCTCGAGGGAAGGGTCTTAGGACAGCACCTGAGCAAGACACACACACACACACACAGAAGAGAGAGTGAGTGGGTGAGAGACATAGACCAGCTGCCAACATGGATCATAATAACGGTGGAAGGCACAGGGAAAGCAAAGAGAAATGTCCTGTAATGCGATTATCATTATCGTATTACACAATTTTATTATGATATTTCGTTACAATCCCTTATTTCTATTCAGATGAAATCACATTGCTAGTTCGCATCAAATGGATTTAAACTCTGTGGCCCCTGGGTAGAGGCTCTAACTGGCATGTTAAGCGGGACACACACGCACTAAAACACACACGAATGGGCACATACATTGTGGGCCAGCATAATAAACAGACAGCTATTAGCGCTCAGTCAAGAGCTTGTGCGTTATCTATTCTAATCACATCTGCCACTAATTCGTAAATGTTTTATCAAGACAACACACCTTACACACACACTGCCGTGTGTGTGTGTGTGTGTGTGTGTGTGTGTGTGTGTGAAAAGCCATAACCAAATACAAAGTGGAAGGAAATGTTTGTGTGTGTGTGTGAATGTGGACGCGTGCACACAAGTGTGTATATGTGTGTGTATGCGTGCACACAAGTGTGTGTATGGGTGTGTACACGTGAGTTTGTGTATGTGTGTGTGCAAATAAGTGTGTTTGTGTGTGTGTGCACACAAGTGAGTGTGTGTGTGTGTGTTGTATCTCTAGCCGAGGGGTGCGCCAGTGGGGGTTGGTTGGGTGCTATTCTCTGTGTGAAACTTACTAAACAGGCTTTGTCTTGTGCTTGTTCTTCAGGAAATGAACCTGACATTACTCATCTATCACCACCACTATCCTTCTCCTCATCTCTCCTCTGTTCTTCACCATCACTCGCTCTCTCGCTCTCTCTCCCGCCCCCCCATTTTTTCGTATCCGCCCCCCTCCAGTCAGCAACCTACTGTTTATCTTTGTCCCCGTCTGGTTTTATCCACGCCTTTCTCTGTATGTCTTTATCACCCTGCCTCACCCCCACACGCATCCCATTTCTTTCCTTGCATCACATTCAGTTTATCTTTTTGGGAGGGGAGCTGTGTTATTGAGTTTGACTTTCCGTTGTCCTCTACCCTTTGCGGTCTTTTAACACCTTTTTCCTTGCATGAAGTTACGTCTCTTTAAGCTGGTCTCTATCTGTACATCCCATGCTGGGTCCACTACCACGTCTCGTTTCACACTGAAACCTCCCCCCAACTGTGATAGATACTTGTTTCCCTCAATCCCCACGCCTCTGCAAAGTACGACTTTCACGGTTTACCAGTGAGTCATTGTATTCACCCTAACTTTATTCTTTAATCAAAGGTTGCAACTGGGATAGTCTACGTCAGAAACATTATCCGCACAAGTGGGAACTACAACAACAACAACAACAACACATTAATGATTAATCACTCCAAAAAAGAACATGACTACTGACATCAGTACTTCTGTTGTGTAGTAGATGTGTACACATGTACATATGACCCCTCTCCCACCAGCAGTGCTTCAACATGAGACCCAATGCCCATATCTACATCATATCCACCCTCTCCTCCACCACCATCCCATCTCCCCTCTACCTGCGCTCTCTGCACCTGATCCTGCCATAATCTCCTGTACACCCTGTTATTTGGCTGCTGGCACTGCAGCTTCCTGGCCATATTAAAGCACTAATCCACAGTGAATCCAGTCCACTTCCTGTTCCTCTTCCAGCCATCTCTCTCTCCCCCAATTCTCCCCAGCAATCTGCTCAGTGTCTCCAGAGGGCTATAACAAGCCAAACATATGGCGCCTTTCTGCCCTACAGAGGATAATGCTTGCATTACTCCTTGTGCTTGTGTACGTGTGTTAGTGTGTGCTCTCCCCCCCCCTCTCTCTCTCTCTCTCTCTCTCTCTCTCTCTCTCTCTCTCTCTCTCTCTCTCTCTCTCTCTCTCTCTCTCTCACCAATAATGGTTGATGTATTCTCTTCACTGATCAATCGTCCATTGGTATGACTCTCTCTGCTACTATCTGTGCTGTGGTGGATGAGCTGTCTGTGGTTGCGTTTTTAGTCTTTAAACTCTGCAGGGGTTGGTGTGTGTGTGGGTTGGGTGTTTTGGGATGTGTGTGGTCAGGATTACTTGTGATTGTGTGCTGAAAGGGTATTGGTAACGACCTGAACCAGGTGATGTTTTGGTCCGAGTAAGGGTGCATGCTTGTTTGTGGTTGTGTGTGTGTGTGTGTGTGTGTTTCAGAGAGTGTGTGCACACTTTATTCCAAATTCTCCTCCTCTGCACAATTTGCATTTTTGTCCTGATATCCTGATATCAGAAGTCCTGATATCAACACACACCAACACACAATCAAGTAACGCACACAAACACACACACAAACACACACACAAACACACACACATACACATACAGAGGTCGTTCCTTCTAAACGACCACAATCACAATGTCCTCTCCTCATTAGCCTGTAGACCTCCATCAGCCTCATCATTAAAATAGCACTGGCATTTAAAAACAGCAGACACACACACACACACACACACACACACACACACACACACACACACCACTCCCCATACCATTACTATTAACAGCATAAACATCAGAGACATGGAATGGACAAGAGAGATTGAGGGAAAATCATTTGAAAGAGGTAGGTAGTGTGTGTGTGTGTGTGTGTGTGTGTGTGTGTGTGTGTGTGTGTGTGTGTGTGTGTGTGTGTGTGTGTGTGTGTCTGTCTTTCTGTGTGTGTATGTCTGTCTTTCTGTGTGTGTGTGAGTGTGAGAGAGAGAGAGAGAGAGAGACAGGGATAGTGAGAGTGAGAGAAAGAGAAAGGTGGTATGTGCCTGAGAGAGAAAAGGAGAGAGCGTGAGTTGTGGTAGCCTGATAGATAGCACAAGAGAGAGAGAGAATGACAGAAATAGAGAGAGAATGGGAGAAAGAGAGAGATCATAGATTATGTAGCTTGGTGGTTCTTATCCCTTTCCCATCAGGATGTGGTTCTTCTTCAATACTATTTATCACCATGGCAACTCTCACTGGCTCTGGGGGGAATAAAAAATGTGTTATTCCATTCAAGTGTGAAGTGTGTTCATGTATGTTGCGTGGAGAGATTGAACGTCATGGAGAGACACGGAGCCAGAGATGGCTCCTTCAACAATCCGGGTTCAAATGCATCCATCGTCCTCTTACAAAATATATGTGTGGCACTGGATGGAATCGCTCTCCACAACATGAACACACTCCCATCTGAATACGGAGCTATGGAACGCTTTTAGTCCCACCAACTAATAATAAAGGCTTAAGGGCTTAGAGAAAATGCTTACGCAATAGAACATGTAAAAACATATTGTCACACCTTTTTTGTCAATCATTCATTTGACTGATATATGTGGCGGAAAAAAAGGTTGACATCTTGCTTGGTAGCTGGTTTAGCCGCAGTTGTAACCCTTTCTGTGTGTGTTTAGGGTTAACCCTTTCTGGTTGTCTATGGACTTCAGAGGGTTAGCCCTGTCTGTCTGTTTATAGTGAGAAGTATATTATGAACCCCCTTTACTGTGGCTTCCCTTTACCACAGAAGCCAGCTGAGGTGAACAATATGTTAAATAATTAAGGTGTACAGTAGCCACTGCCTGCATTCTAATGCCCTTGTTCATAAAGGAGCATAATAAATAACCCAGCATGGGATTTATATGTCAGAGCCGCTGGCTATTTCACTAATCATGATCCTTCTACATCCAAGAATCTGTGTTATTCTTCGTGTTTGTGTGTTTGTGTGTCAGTATCCTTGTATATCTGTATGCATGTTTGGATTATATGTGTGCATGTATATATATGTATTATGTGTTTGTAGGCATGTGTGTATGTATTGTGTGTTTGAATGTTTATGTGTGCATGCATTGTGTGTATATATGTGAATGTGTGTATGTATTTTGCATTTTTATTTATGTATATGTGTCTATTCATTGTGTGCTTGTGTGTTCATGTGCGAATGCATTGTTTGTTTGTGAATGTGTGTATGTATTGTGTGTCGGTGCTGGATAAAGTGGATAATGCTTTTCCATTATACGATTCTTTTCATTGCCTCATGTCAAAGATCACACTCTCACCCACTCATTTTTTTTATGGAAACACCCGCACGCTTGCACGAACACACACACACAGCACTCAACCGCACACTGCACACGCATCCACTGCCACACTCCCACACACGAAGAGAATGAAGATGGTCGTCAGGGAAACAAAACTAAATTCAGTTTGTGTGTATGTGTGTGTATGCCAACTGTGCTTTCTAGGTGTGCATCTGGGTGCAAACGTTGTTTGTGTGTGTATGTGTGTGTTTGTCTTTTTGGAAAAAGTAACCAAAGTGTGTGTGTGTGTGTGTGTGTGTGTGTGTGTGTGTGTGTGTGTGTGTGTGAAGAAAGAGAGTATGCTTTTTGTTTGCCTGATTGCCTGCATGTAGCGTTGCGTGGTTTGTTAAATATTTGTCCACAGTTTTACACGACAGTGTGAGAAAAGCGTGAGATTATATGCATGTTGGTGTGTTTATGTGTGTGTGCGCCTGCATGTGTGTGTGTATGCGTGCACGCGTATTTGTGTGCACATTTGTGTGCATGAGTGCATGTGTATGTATGTGTGTGTGCTTGTGTATGTGTGTGTGTGTGTGTGCTTGTATGTGTGTGCTTGTGTGGGTATGTAAGTGTGTGTGTGTGTGTGTGTGTGTGTGTGTGCATAGCATTTGGGTGTCTGTTTTCACATCCTTCTGACAGTTGGAACCCTGGAGCTGGGTCCAGAGGTGAAAGCTGACCTCTCCCACCGACCTCCCCTCCCTCTCCCCTTCTGGGAACCAGCGGAGCCCTCTTTGCATCTCCCTTGCATTGCTGTCTTCTGGATGAGTAAGGTCAGAACAGAGAACAACCAGGGTGGGGAAAAAGGTAAAGACCAAGCAAAATAGAGACAAAGAGTGAGAGAGAACGAGGCCAAAAGTTTTTGTTCACAAAAGAGCAGACGGAAACATTGGTAGTGAATTTAGAGCGAGGACGAGAAGCGAGGCAAGAGGGCAAACCTTCACAGCTGCTGTTTACTGTCTGAAGCGGTGAAACCGGCCAGGAATCCACAAACTATGCGGTATTGGCCAAAACGAAAATGACAAATCACAGTCGAAGAACATGTTTCGTCAGGCATTTTGATAATCGCACAACGCGACAAACGTAAACTTCAGTTCATCGTTTCGTCAATGTTGCTGCAGCAGGAATACTTCATTATAAGGGACGAACGAAGGCTTCAGCTGCTGTATTATGGAGTCAGTTGCTATGGGAATCTGCCCTGGAAAAAGTTTCAGGCCATTTCCCTGTCACTGTCACAGGCCCATGACGATAAGAATAAATCCTAGAATTATGGGATAGCTCTAGGTGCTGAATGTGTTTCTGTCGATAAATCTGTGAAACTGTACGTTTTCTTTTTGTACTTTTCATTCTGTATTTCAATGACAAAATGTCTCCGCCTCGGCTTCTTCAGCAGAATTTTATCAGAACTCATACGTAAGATTTCTGGCGTTGTGAATCGGTCCAGGCGCTTTCCCGGGAGTGTTGAAAAAGGATCTGCAGTATAGGAAACTGTAGCATTGTGCATTTACTATGCTGCAAGTAATTAGATAACATTATGTAAACAATCATTTAGCAAACTGTTTAACTACTTCTCTTATTTATAACATGATTCCTTTCAGTCAGGTATGTTTAATGTACAAAAAATCATCACCCCAAGGCAGTTCACATCTCACAAATAAAACGTAAAAACATCACTGACCCTAATAGGTTGTCAAGCTGTATTAAATTAAACACAGTTTTGCGCGTGCACTTGAAATATATACTTCTGCAGCTATCAGTCCCTTGGTCACGTAACGCATGAGATAAACGCATAAGCTTTCGTCTTAAGCATGTGGTTTTTGTATACAACATAGTTGAACTGATGTTGTCCCCTGAGAACGGAGCCCATTAACTTGCGTCGAGTTGAATTAAGGTGAGAGAAAGAGAAACATGAAATGGCAAGGCGGTCACGAAGACCCGGCTCTGTGGATCTATATATCTTTTTATGTCATTGGTTTTTCACCCCACCCCTCCCCTGTCGCTCCAATTCTAAACCACTTTGTCCACTCTGCCGCGCTCAGCACAGGCCTCAGAAGTACCCAAGGCTATTTCCCCCTCGCTGTTTATCGGCTCATATTTTCCAAGCTTTCATAAATTCTTTTATTTTTCCCTCCATTCCCCGTCGTTATTTTTCTCTCTTTTTTCTCGCCTCCTCCCGGCTCCAGCTCTTTTTCTCGCTCATAATTTCACTGATGCTCTCTCACTCTTTCTTTTACCACTGCTGTGGCCCCATACATCTCTCTCAATCTCTCTCTCTGTCTCTGTCTCTGTATCTGTCTTATCGCTCTTTCTGTCTTGTCTCTCAACCACCTTTCACCTCTGCCTTGTCAGCTTGTAACTCTAAAAAAACAGCAAAAAAAGATGAAAACATGCTGTTCAGATGTCACCAGTGTGTGGTGCATGGTGGGTAAATTTGAAACACCTGAAACGCTGGGGTACTCACCCGTCCTGACATCCTCCTGCCTCTCCTCGTTGACTCTCCGTCTGCTGCCTCCTAACAGCCCAGAGCTCTGAGTCACACCAGGAAGGAGTAACAGAGAATACATGATCACCCCCTGCTAGATGGATGGATGGATGCAGTGATAGATAGAAAGAGAGAAAGCGAGAGAAAGACACAGACAGACAGACACACAGACTAATGAACAGATTGATGGATGGATGGATAAATGGACAGACAGACAAATAGATGGATGGAGGGATAGGTGGATAGGTCGATAGATAGATGGGTGGATGGAAGGGGAGATGGATGGATGGATGGATGGAGAGATGCATGGATGGATGGGAGGATGGTGGATAAAAGGCAGGGTGCTGACTGTGTAGGTGGTATGTGTGTGACTCTTGGTTCTTCAGCCTGCCTCTCAGTGTGTGCACACGTGCATATAAATGTACGTGCGTGTGCATGTGTCAGTTCTTCTCCACCCCTTGCTGTGGGGGTGTCTGTTATTATTAGCACTTCTGTCGCCATGGAAACTATTTCAGTTACAATAATTGGCTTCATAACAAGAAGAGTGGGTACACGTTGAACTGGCAAAAATATTGAGCAAAAATGACGGAAATATGGATGAGCAAAGGGGGAGGGACAAGGAGAGCAGGAGAGAGGGACAGAGGTATGTTACAGAGGGCAGGGAGAAGAAAGATAAAAAGAAAGGAGAGAGAGATGTAAATAAACAATGTAACGGTCATGGTTGTATCTCAAGGAGAAAGCGGAGCTAAACACATTTTCCGCGCATTTTTCTAATAATTATCGCAATTCTATTGGGGCCCACATTGTGTTGTAAAATGGCAGTTTACTGTGTGTTTATTTGCAATGTGTGCCGTGCACTTGTGTGTCTAAATCAATAGGACAGACGTGTGTTACAAGCTTATTTTTCTGGCGTGGTTGTGTGTCATCGCAGTGCAGAAAATAAGTATCATTTGGAAGAGAAAAAAGAGAGAAAGGGAGAAAGGTGAAACGTATCAAGAATAACAATAAATAATGAAATAAATTAAAATAAAAGTATGAATCATACACTTTCAGTTTCTAAGATGACGAATACGGCTGCACAAAAAGTAGTGTTTATTGGTGTGAGTGGAAACAATGGGAGAAAGCTTGTCTTTGTTGCCATGGGTACACCGCAGTGCTGCTCCTAAATGTACTTAGCTTCTACAATTCCAGTGAATCTAGAAAGAAACAGAGAGATTTATCGACTAGAAGGAATATGTCAAACATGTACATTTTTGGAGTGCAATCTGATATTTAAGTTAAAAAATAAAAATAACAATCTGTGCTAATCATTTAAATATAAATATACAACATACAAGTTGAGAAATATTTAAACGTGGGCACATAAAATACAATATCAATCTCCAAACTCCAAATTCTATCAATCCAATTCTATTCACACTCAAAATGAGTTGAAAGGAATAGCAAAAACAACCCAGCCATAACAAAGTCAACATGATTTCAGTGGTGGCTGGCGTAGAGGCAGCATGGGGACATCTGTCCCAACGTGGATGGTGAGGGGACTGGGTGAGATGAGGCTCCAGCTGGCCGTGGCACCCAGACATGGTGGAGCCAGCTGTGGGGAGACAGAGACAAAGAGACAGGAGCTGAATATGGATGAGGAGCCTCACACCTCTTCTTTTTAGAGAGTGGATGGAGCTTGTTAAAGAAGAATGGATCAATAAAGTAAATCCTCAGATGACAATTTATACCAGTAAATATGTCTGTTTATTGCTCTCTCTCTCTCTTGCTCTCTCTCTCTCTTGCTCTCTCTCTCTTGCTCTCTCTCTCGCTCTCTCTCTCTCTCTCTTGCTCTCTCATCTGCCATTCTTTCTTTCACCTGTTTCACATACTGATTCTCAATTTGTTTCCTCTGGCAATGGCTTTATGAGTGACGGTCAGCAAATGAGGTCTCTGTTTGTGTGGGTGTGTGTGTACGGGTCGAAGGGTGTCTGCACACACTTCTGTGTGTGTGTGTGTGTGTGTGTGTGTGTGTGTGTGTGTGTGTGTCTGTCTGTGTGTGTGTGCAAGAGGGAGAGAGAGAGAGTGAAAGAGAGAAGGGAGAGAGAGAGTGAAAGAGAGAAGGGACCAAGAGAGAGAGAAGCCAAACACAACAATACCTGCTGCAGCATATGTCAGGGTGTGTAGGCATTCTCCAACAGACAATCACACATATCCACTCTTTCAAGAGCCAAATGAATTACACCCCCCACCCAACTCAAAGAGGAGGAGGGGGAGCAGGTGATGAGACAATTAAAACACAGACAGGGGTTGTCAAGGGGATGAGAGATAGATGGTGATGAAAGGGTTGAGGGATGAAGGTTATGGCATACAGAGGAGAGAACCAGGAGCCACGAGGAGTATAAGTCCAGGGAAGCGGAATGCAGATGTAGGGAGGGTGAGTGAGAGAGCTGCTAGGATGCATTGTACCAACAAAACAGGGAGCTCGGTAAAAAATAAAGAGAAGAGGGGGCCACGTTGGGAGCTGCTCCTAATGTCCGTTTTATTAGATTAAAACCGACGAGGCTTGGGCTGTGGAAGGACTCCCCATGGCTTCTCATATCAGAGTCACTGGGCTCCTATTACTTGTTTCCCTATCTCCTGTTCCCATCTCCAGCAGGGACAGGAAGTGCTTGGTGATAGATCTGTGGAGCCCGGCATGAAGAACTTTAGCACCTTTAGGGTCCCCACACATCCTCACTCACCCAACACACCCCAAGATCAGCCCAGATATAACTGGTGTGTGTGTGTGTGTGTTGTTGATGTGTAGTGTATGTGTTATTGATACACAAGTGCTTTTGCAGTTATCCATGAGTGATGTGGGCTTTTATTGTGTGTATCTGTGAATGTGAATCCGCGCATTATTATGAATATTCCGTTTATGATCATCCTTATTCCTCTCACTGCCATGGACCCCAATAACATTGTGACAACACTGTTATTTGGTATGAACCCAATGAGCTGTTTAACACTGATGTCTAAATGAACTAGAGGATCATTATGCGGCGCGTGTAGTTCCTCATGTGTCAAAACCACTACAAGCATTGTTTTTCCAAGACATATTTTCAGTTTGAAACGTGCATCTCAGCCCAGTGCTAACTGTAATGGATTGTGAAATGATTGAATGTTTCCAAATGTGGATGAGGTAAAAAAGAGCTTCCATAATACGTATGAAGCACAATGTATGCCATCAGTGGCTTGGCCCGTGATGCCAGGCTTTTAATCACACAAAAAAAACATGGAGAGACACAATTAGCATATTCACAGCCAGACATACACTCCCAGTGTAATTTAGTGTGTCACACACATATGCATACAAACTCACACCGCACACACACACACCAACACACACACATACACACACACTACACAAACACACACACACACACACACACAAACTACACACAGAGCACACGCACACACTTCACAAACATACATTTATATTGGAGAGCAATTCATATATTACGGCAATTTTAGTACCTGTTAGACTTGCCTGTGGAACAAATATACACCAAAGAGGTAATGAGAGTAATTACAGCGAATCAAAGCGCCAACAGAGACAGGGGAAGAAAGGAGTGAGAGTGGAGGAGGGAGGCAGGGAATGCCACTACTGGGAGGAAGGGGAGATAAAGACATAGAGTAGGCGAGGAGTAGGAGAGGAACACGTGAAAGAGAAAGAGAGAGGGAGACGGAGAGGAGAGAAAACAGATAGGAAAGAACAAAAGATGAACAGGGGAAAGGTGACATTAAAGGGCACTAATAAGGATAAAAGGGATATTTCCTCAGAAAATGACGCATATAAATAACAAACGTTGGTACCAGCACTACCTTTCTCACCTTCAAGAAAAGCTTTAACCTTTTAAGAAAAAGAAAATCATTGAACCGTATTATGTTTATTCAGTGTGTGATTGCCATGCTGATTGGATTGGATGCATGGTAGGTAAAAAAAAGAAAAACATGAATTACCTTAATCGACATGCCTATGTTATAAAAAGAAAAACTCCACTGCCTTTCAGGGCTTTCCATGTCACGTCCAAACAGCAGACAATGTTCTGAGGATGGGCAGTACGTGTGGAAGGCGGAAGTTGCTGGTATGGTCTGAGAATCTCACCTTGCAATCCTCTGTTTTCAATGTGTGAAAGGGGAGAGAGAAAGAATGAAAGGAAGAAATAAAGGAAAAAAGCAAGAAGGATAGAGCTCTAACACACGCTGTGTTCCTGGCCTCTTGCAACAGGTCAATCCAAATGAACACCCCCGAGAAAATAATTACACTGCTCCTCTTCTCGCTGCTCCCTTTGCTTCCCCCAGTTTGCTGATTCTGTTTTTATTTTTTATTTCTGTCTCATTCAAAGATTAATTATTTATGATTTAATCACGGTATGCGCTAGCAGCCGCTACAGCTGCCGGCTTTCAAAAACTCACACCATCATACAGACATGCACACACACACACACATACACACACACACACACACACACGCATGCAGGCCCGCCCGAGCACACACACACACCATACAAGCATAGCATACAGTGTGAACATTATGCAGTCTGGCGCATAATGTTCCTTGTGAAAGACAACCTCCTGTCACTTACTAACATGCTTACTTAATAAGCGCATACAATTATTGGATGTGAAAAATATTGGTTACAAATTAACCGTTTCTCAGCACATGCTTTGGTGTGTTCACAGAGTTAAAGCTTTGCATTATAAATAATGTAGAGCAGTGTTATCATGGGGTTACACAAACTTCACAAGGCATTTTACCACAAATGCATTTGACACCTGGGCAATGAAGGGTTAGGCAATCTCATTCATAAAAAAAGCGAAACGTTAAGGTTCAGCCATAATTCTTCAACTCCAGCATACAAAAAGTTTGGAGTCAAAAAGGGTAATTTAAATCAGATTATGCATGCATATTATAACGCAGCCTGGACTGGAACCAAGAAAGGAAAGGGAAGAAAAAAATCAAATTGAGCCTGCCTTTGGGGGGCCATTCCAGAAGAGATGGAATGACTTTCAGTTTCCCCACTGGGTGTCTTAAACAGCAGCAAGCGTGTGCGCAGGTTATCAATTCAAACGCACGTTAACACAGGAAACAGAATGCGCGCACGTGAATCTACCATATCACTAATATCGCTATTATTTTGTGTTCCTTCTTTTATATCATTGATTTGATTCTAATTATCTATGTATTTCATTTAGCTTTTGGGGGCATGGATGAGGGGTTTAGAGAGAGAGAGAGAGAGAGAGAGAGAGAGAGAGAGAGAGAGAGAGAGAGAGAGAGAGAGAGAGAGAGAGAGAGAGAGAGAGAGAGAGAGAGAGAGAGAGAGAGAGAGAGAGAGAGAGAGAGAGAGAGAGAGAGAGAGAGAGAGAGAGAGAGAGAGAGAGAGAGAGAGAGAGAGAAAAGGGTAATAGATAGATAGAGAGAGAATACGTTATTTAGATTTTCCTGATCAGCTTCATATATTGAGATTGACCTGCAATGATGAAGTGACTGTGGAGCCCATAAGGTGAAATGAGGGATGCTAAATCGTCCTTTGTCTCATTAACGATCCCCCCCCCCCGGACAAAGAGAGAGAGATGGAGAGAGAACTGAATCGGAGTGTGGCGTGCAGAGACAGATTGGCAGACAGGAGGAAGAGATGACGGGAAAAGAGAGATTGATGGGGTTTCGGTTGAAATGAAGCTGTTTAACTGAGACACGCACCGATAGAGATGAGGGCTATCCACACACATGAGAGAACACAGATGTACAAATGGCTAACAGGTGGTGGTGGTGGTGGTGGTGGTGTGTTGAATGCCAGTAGACTGGTGTTTAGACCTGGGTGTTTGAAAGGGGGGTCCGATTGGTCAGTTTGTGGCATTCTCTCTTTCTCTCTCTCTCTCTCACTCACTCTCTCCCTATCTGTTTGTCTATTTCTCTCTCTACTCTCTCTCACTATCTCTCATCACTATCTCTCACTATCTCTCTCTTGCTTGATGTGGCTCCACCACCGACATCGTTAGTGCTCAGGAAACCCAAATGAAGGTTTTATATGGAGGCCTGCACACACACCCTCTCTTTCTTTCTCTCTCTCTCTCCCTCTCTATCTCTCAGGTTCTCTCTCTCTCTCCTACTAATTGACTCGCCAGGCATGCAGGCCATGTACGGTCGAGAACAAATGAGGAACAATGTCACAAAGTCAAAAAGGACAAATCCTTCATTTATTGGTGGTCATCCTCTTTGATTTGGAGGTTACATTTCAATGTACCCATGCATTTCTGTGTGTGTGTGTGTGTGTGTGTGTGTGTGTGTGTATGCACATGCGCAAGAAAGACCAAGAGAGAAAGGGGAGGAGGACAATGAGAATATATTTAGAAATGTAGCCATGCCTCCATAAACCGCTGTCTTTGGCGTTATCATGGAAATTGCAGTCCAAAATTGTTGGTTAAGGCTAGAAAGGATGCTTAAGTGGTGCAGCCTATCTCCATCTCGATCAGCCTCTACTACTATTTGCCTGTCACTGTTTGTTTGTGTGTGTGTGTGTGTGTGTGTGTGTGTGTGTGTGTGTGTGTATGTGGTGTGGTGTTTTGTGGTGTGTGTATGTGTGTGTGCGTGTGTGTGTGCTTATGCACATAAATGCAAACACACGCATAGGTCTCCCTGAAGTGCCTGTTGATTGTGGTCTTAGGCATGCAGAGGCAGTTTTTTCTGTTTGTTTCTGTTATTGAGGTTGAATAACACATTATAAGATGTGCCATGCTGTGTTATGGCCACAATATGTCACTGCTTTTGTTCGATCAGGAAATTAAATGTCTTCCAGATTTCCAAAAGACAGCCAATAGTTTGATCGACCTTGTGGTTTCCACCCACAGCGATCTCAATTGTTCTATAATCATCTACGTAGACCTGGCCTTTCTCTCACTTATATCTCTCTTTCAAAAGGAGTAAATGCTTAATTTATCTTTTCTTTTAAATTGTAATTTTCTTTACACCCCTAATGGAGGCTTATGGTCAGATTAAACTTTGATTGTGAAGTCAGGGAAAAGTTGTAACAAGCATTGGTGGGGACCCGCCCTTTGTCTCCATGAATTGAGTTCCAGCAGGTTGTCGCTTCTTCCTCTATGCTTGTGTACAACAAGAACGGTTTAGTGTTCCACTGATGAGAGTCTGCTCCTCATTAGTCAGTGAGTGGAAGCCCACCTGTGACCGGGACTTGTGCGTAGCGTGTTGCAAACTTTTAGAGACATTCACTGAGTGATAGCGCTCCTCCGATAAAGAACATTCCCATTCTGCAATTTGTGACTAATTGCTATCATAAGCGACAATTAAGTATCATTGCAGTAGGATAACAGCATCATCCGCTTGATGAGCCTTGCAGGGGAGAGACCTACAAGGCAGATTAGGTGAGCTCCGGGCAAAGTATTAATTGCTGAACTGGTTAAATTACAACAAATGTGGAAACGCTACTTCATCTCCAAACTCTAGGCATACATTTTTACAGTGAACATTTTGACGAAAATTGCCTCCCTAATTATTGTGTCAGATTCATTTTCGTGTCTTCTAACCTTAGGGTGGATATTTCTTCTTCCACCGGATAGTTATGCATGCTGACGATGATCAATGCAAAGCTTAAAAACTGCAGCCTGCGGGATATACGAAGGACTAGATCAGCAAAATAATGTTGTAATAATGTAATAATTTTCCTAAACAAAGACAGCTTATGCGTGAAAATACTCTGGCAGTCGACACAAGTGCCAGCCCGTAACAGGGGTGTAACAACAGCTCCACCGGGCAACGGGATACGCTGGGAAGAAACAAGAAAACGCAGGCACAAATTCTCTAGTTTTTTATCAATCACAGCCCAAACACACCCACACCTCCACCTACCCCCACCCCAACCCCTCTACCCCTCTCCCCCAACCACACCCGTTTCATCAGTGTGAGAGAGATTGCACAACATCAGCCTTGTACCGCACTGATTTCACACCTTGAAACAGCTGATTATTTTGCATGTCTCCGTGTGTTTTGTTACAATGCAGCGATGCCTCTATGACCTTGGTGGGAAGTGAAGTTAGAGAGAAAAACACACAACAATGAGCTGTGTGTATAACTTTAGGGAGTCCTTGGGAACCTTTATGTGTATGTGTGTGTGTGTGTGTGTGTGTGTCTGTGTGTGTGTGTGTGTGTGTGTGTGTGTGTGTGTGTGTGTGTGTGTTTGTGAAAGCTGAAATAATGTATTATATAAAAAGCAAAGATGAGGAAAAGAACAGCCACACTCACAAGACAATATGTGTTACTGTTGAGGAGAGAGTTTAATATTGATTTGTAGATACTATAATATAAGAAAATAAAATTGGTTTTGTGTTTATTCATTGTTGTGTGAAATCCCACAACAAGCCTGCTGTGTGTGTGTGTGTGTGTGTCTGTCTGTGTGTGTGATGTGCGTGCACCTGTGTGTGTGTGTGTGTGTGTGTGTGTGTGTGTGTGTGTAACAACACAGTCAGGGATGGTCGGTGTTATTCCCTGCATGTCCTGCTCTTAGGTCTATAATTGTGTCTGATCTGTGTGTTGTGTATTCAGTCAGCGTGTGTGGCCGCTGAATGCTTTCATAAGAGCAAATCCTGGTTGAGGCGTGAAGAGACAAGATAGAGGACGGAGGGAATAGATTGGATGACTGGGAAATAAGTGGTGGACGTACCAATTCTGTTAATTAAGCGGGGTCTTTGCGAGAAGCTGAGGTCTATTTCTGAGAAAACACAGTATTTATCATCAAAGTACACACACACGCACACCCACACTCATAAACACACCCACAGAAAAATAATTAATGAATAGCATATAACCGTTTTTGAATGTTGAAGATGAAAAAAGCTTTTTTTCAAACTATGATCTGAGTTACATTACAGATCATTGACTTGTGAGCCCAATCCAATTCACATTCACATCCTCTTCCACATTGTATTTGCATGTCATTTACATTTTATCCACAATGTGATAAACAAACACACTAAACACAAATTCAAATCAGTTATCATAAGTCCGATTTGTGTAGTCTTTTGCACAAACCTACTCCCTTGATTGCAACTGACTTACGTAACACAACATGATTACTTTTTTTGCACACATCTTATGCTGCAAGACTGCATAGTCTTACAAATTGACATAAGCTAGTGTACAAAATTACAATTTGATTAGAACATATTGAATCAACATATTACACATTTTATTTTTATTTTGTCAGCTTCACAGGTTCAGCCGTGCATAGGGAGGAACATAATTTTCTTTCTAATACAAATCTGTTCCTGCACAGCCTAATCGTTTTGGCAGGGAAGCAATGTGAGAGATTAGACGAGGGAACTGTGAGAGGATCCAACATTTAATCCAATGCAGTTATTTAACTCTTGAGTAAAGTCGACTTTCTGCTGTTTAGTTTTCTCTGGTTAGACCAGTGTATCTGTTTACCAGCTTCAAGGCTTCTCTCTGCATCCTTTTTGTGCCAGTATGTCTGGGTTAAGATGTCTGGCAATTTTAAGCTTGTTCCCATCTGTTTTGTTGTCGCTTATGTTGGCTCTGCAACGATCCTTGCTAAACTACAAGAATGCTACGTTCAAAACCGCCCTCGCTAACTGCTAAAAGTGCCTTGAAGAAGCTAACTCAATCACTAAGCCCTTGCACTGAGAGTGAAAGGGCAACTATAAGATTTTTAATAATCTTTCAGTAACCGTAGAAACGGCCGATAGGGGCTGGAAAATTGCCGTCGCCTTGGGAACAGACTGAGTGACAGAACCAGAAATAAATTTATGGTAGAAGAATGATGTTTGCCATTATGACAGGTTCTAGATTGCCGTGTGTGTGTCAATGGTCGCTTTATTTTCTGAGTTGTGGCTCATGCACATCGGTGTGCTCATGCACATCGGTGTGCTCATGCACGTGCATGGAGGCATGAATCCAGCCCAGGCAGGATTACATTTCTCCATGAGACCTTCTGGCAAAGTACTTTGATGAATAATGTTTTTTCTAATAAATTAGTTTTGCTGGAGTTACTCTGCAGATCCTTATAGGTTTGCTTTCCCCATTTAAGTGCATACTTTTAGTAAGGTGACTGTTATATAGATGTAGAATATCAATATAGTTATTTTATTTCACAAGGGGCTGAGGGGAATGGATTTTACGTAGTCACGATTGTCAGGATGGAATGATTGTTCTACCCTAAAATTGGTTTTCAATTACAGCGTTTCACTCACTGTCACTTCCGTCCATGCCTAACAGGAATCACAAACGGCGATTCTAAAATGTGAGAATTCAATTGTGTGATGTGCTCTCTTACATGCTCTCTCAATTTCCACATTCTGAGCCCACCACTCATAGCTGAGAATCTGTAGCTAATCCTTTGGAAGTGGAGTCTTTGAGCGAGCACTGTTGCAGCCCTACACCGTGGATCACAGGTTAACAACAACAGATGGGGAACAGGATGCACTCTGGGAAAGTGTGTGTGTGTGTGTGTGTGTGTGTGTGTGTCTATGCGTACACATCTGCACATGGTACGTGTCTGTGTGTGTGTGTTTGTGTCTGCGTGTGTGTCTTTGTATGTGTGTGTGTTCCTTTGTATGTGTGTGTGTGTGTGTGTCTTTACCGTAGTGTGTGTATGTGTGTGTCTTTGTATGTGTGTGTGCATGTTTGTGTGTGTGTGTATGTGTGCATGAACCTGTGTATTTTTGTATATATGTGTGTATGTGTGTGTCGGTGTGTGTTTGCATGGGCAAAACATAAAAACATTACATTTTTGAAAGGTTTCATATTGCTACTGTCTTCTCTTTTTTACGTTTTGTCTTGCAAATGACAGAACCAGACATGATCCTATATCCTTCCTGTGTCGTTCCTCAATGGCCTCCATCTGGTCCTCTGGTGTCAGGTCATATCGCTTTTGCTGCAAGCGTCCAAAATAATCATCATCCATCATCATCCATCGTTAGGTTTCTGCTTCAGGCCTGACCAAAATGTGATGTGAATGTGCTCAGGAATACCGACCCAAACCTCAACAGAATTAACCTTTCAACTGCCCGAGGTTATGAATTCCTATACTCTATGCTCTATCGCATCTATAATAAGAAGGAGGTGTTGGGGATATCTGAAGTGTGGACATGGTTCGGTAACCTGATCGGTTCAATCAAGGATACAGATGAATGGTTCAA
This sequence comes from Lota lota, assembly GCA_026745465.1. Taxonomy (NCBI): domain Eukaryota; kingdom Metazoa; phylum Chordata; class Actinopteri; order Gadiformes; family Lotidae; genus Lota; species Lota lota. The sequence goes on from JACYXH010000772.1 coordinate 6,898,271, forward strand.
GAGTTTGTTAGTTCAACATGAATCGTTTTTTACGATTCATGTTGATATTTAGATGAATGTGGACTACATGTTGGCCTTAAGAAATATGAATATTAACCATGAACGCTGTGTTTATTCAGGAGTGTGTTGTCAGAAAACGGCCAGAATACACAAAAGTTAGAGTTCAAACAGGTCCTACATAAATAATCATCATTCAAATATAGCCCAATCAAACCCTTTTCAACCCAATTCTTGTTAAGTAGAAAAATTAAAGGCTAAATCAGAATACATTTATGTTAACAGATTGCCACACATACACACACACACACACACACACACACACACACACACACATGCACACACACGCACAAACACACACACACACACATCCCTCTGAGTGACAAATTAGCAGGCAGCTTGATCATAAAGTTTTCTTCTCCTGACTGATCGGACACAAGAGGGAAACACGCTCACGGCCTACGTATCCTGGCAACAGCCTGGTTTCCTTGGCGATGATTATAGCCAGGGCGTCTACATGTGTGTCTATCTTGGCTTCTCTATGTACATGCCACACAATTTTTCTAATTCGGCACTAAAGCCACATACACACTCACACACACCACACACACTCTTTGTACGATAACCTTTGTCTCCGTACTGCATTCTATCCGTATCAGTGTGTTTTGCAAGGAAGACAGGAGTGGTCCATAGAGCAGCTATACAGGAGATGTGGAGAAGCCGTAGTGAGGGTGTAACTGTGTGTGTAGGCTTGTAATGTACTTGAATGGGGGGAATTATGAAGGATTTGTGCTTCTTCATAATGAGTCGCTTTGCATTTGTGGGCAGTAGTTTGGCTGAAATCAGGCCTCTGTAAAGAGTGTGTGTGTGTGTGTGTGTGTGTGTGTGCCTGCACATAATATGTCAGTGTTTATATTTTCAGTTACTTGTTTGTGTTTGTCTGTGTATAAATGTTTGCATTTGCTTGTGTGTGTTTATGTGTGTGTGTGTGTGCGTGCGCGTGCATGTGCGCTTGTGCGTGGTGAGTGTGCGTAGTGTGTTTGTGTGCTTGTGTGCATGTGCGTGCATTTTAATCCTCCCCGTCAAAATGATTTTACAGCTCTCCCTCATTCTCTCCCAGTCTTACGGTCCAAACAGAGGAAGATACGATTAGTCACACCTCCTTCGATGCTTCTCTCAGTCTCCCCTCTTTATCCTCTCGTCTGTAAGTGTGTGCACGCTTACGTGCCTGCGCATGTGTGTGCTTTTGTATATGTGTGTGTGTGTGTGTGTGTGTGTGTGTGTCTGTGTCTGTGTGGGTGTGGGTAGGCTCAGCACTTTTATGGAAAGCTCTATAGAAAAGGCAGGAGTGAAGCGAGGAGGCCTTGACGGTGGATCACGACGATCACAGCTGAATGGGCCTTTCTCTCCTCCTCTGACCCTGGCCTCCGCACAACAGACCCACACTGGATCAACATGCTGCAGCAACACACACACAATCACACTGCTATCAAACAGATACACACACACACACAGATGTATTCAGAAGTCTTAGCAGCAAACAGGCGAAAAGCACTCTACCTATACGTATTTAACACAGAGATGTAGCAAAGACATGGCTATGGGAAAAACAATGGACAAGGAGTATATGTGGAATTTGCTGCTTAACATTTGTGTTGATTGGTACATGTCTGTAAAGCAAGCTAAACTCTGACTGTGATGCTGATTGTTCAAATGGAATGTAACTTTTGAAAGGTGAGAAAAAGCTCAAGCTGAAGCAACTTCACCAAACGCATTAATAATTTCTGTGTGTGTGTGTGTGTGTTTGTGTGTCATGAGGTCAAGTGGAAGTGGGTGTAGCCCATGCTGTGCTGGAAGTTGGGGGAGGAGGGGCGTTTAGGAAGTGTGCGCGATGACCCTGTGATCTTCTCTGCACTACCTCTCAGTAACCTTTGACCTCAAACATAATAGCTTTTCGCCAGCATAGCAAGGTCCACATTTTCACACATGGGTCCAGACAAATGGAAAATTGTCTTTTAGTTTGGGTCACGGATGTCTTTTGTCTCAGCAGGTAGGGTTTTTCAAGGTGCTTCAAATAAGCTCTGATTCCTTCATGTATTCATTTAAGAAAGATATATATTCCATAGAAAAAAAACATTAATGAGTTAGGTTGTGTTTCTGCTGTTCTTAGCAGAATTACAAAAGATGACAGACACTGTACCATTTCAGAAATGAATTTACGGATAGAATAACTGACTGACTCATTGATTGTGAAAAGTACAATCAGTCTTATATTGATATTTGTATTATTTTTTAAACAATCAATCAAACCAAATAGCAGAGACAGCAGCTACAGTTGAATACTGGTATGCCAAAAATAAGATATGAAGAACAAATGACCAGACTGCCAGGGCAAAGCTGTATCTTATAGCGGTGCAGAAATGAAGACAGACAGATCAATAGATATGTAGATGAAGAAGACGATAAATACAAAAGACCAGAGATTGACAGATTAACTAACAGACCGATCAACAGGAAGATATCGAGACTAGCATAATAGTAGACAGAAGGGCCGTCTGTAAATGGATATTTTCTATGTGACTGCTTGTCAGTGTTACCATGGCAGCACTGTCGTCGTATGCCAGGTTGTCTGCGTGATGCCCGCACACTGACACACACACACACACACACACACACACACACACACACACACACACACACAAACGCATGCACATGCTCTCGCTCTAACTTCCTCCACTTTTGCTCAATCTTGCTCACTGAATTCCTTTTATTTATTTCCCTCCCAAATTTAAAGCACATACAAATGAATAAAATGAATGACGTATTATCACACAACCCTTTTATACCTCTGAAGCCAAGCGTACACTTGACATTTATTTTGGTTGAGCCGAGAAATCATAACCACACAGGCAACAGATTCACAGATGAAGCGTTTATATGGTTGGTTCATGATAATGTTAAGAAGGAAAATATAACAATGTGGATAGTTTTGTCGTTATCTTTTGACAAAATAAATTGCATTGAAATGTATATCCCATTACATTTGTTCGTCTTTGTTTGTCTTTTATCTGAATATGTTTCCATATTATCTGGAATCCTGTCGTATTCATGTCTGCAGATCACATCATCAGGCTACGGTTTCATGTTTCAATCACAAGACTCATTTTAAATAGCTGTCTTCTCCTCGCCGTGTGCTCTCTAATATTGAGCTTGGTGTATGCGCGTGTATTTATTAATCCCCTCTTGTATTTTCTACTGTGCCCTATTAACATGAGAATGTGTTCCATCAAGCGTGTAATCAGAGATACTTGTCACACGCTGGTCTCGTGTTCCCAGAACCATCACATTTCCCCACTAAGGGGAAGGACAAAATCCCAATCTTTTATCCAAATAGTAATTTAAAAAACTCAAATTATCTCAAATGTTACTTTCCATAATTACACCCCACACCACCTAAAAATAAATGTTTGTCCTGTCTCTGAATGTCAATTATTTTGTAGTCGCCTTCTCAATAAAGGTCAACTCTTTATAACCTGTGCAGCTGTGCGTCCTCTGCCAGCCAACCATCTCATCCCTGTGGTCCTCTGTTTGCCTTTCACACACATCCCCCTTCAGCCGCTCCTCTCTCTCTCTCCTCTCTCTCCTCTCTCTCTGACAGCTCTCTCTCTGACCTATCTACACAACCTCTTATTCCCGCTGGGATAAAGCGCAGCTCTTAGGACTATTTTCATGACATTTCTCAACCCTCGCCCCACAGCCCTTCATATCGTCCAATCTGACTTCCGACCCCGGCTGGCTGTGGACGGTGAACACCCGTGAGCTCTCATTCAGTGCTTTGATCAGGGTTAGGGTTAGGCTAGGGTAACCTCCACCTCCATCGTTCTCCATCCCTCTTAACACACACACACACACACTCCATCCCCGGGGTTGTCAGTGAGAGAACGTGGCAGTCCCCCTGTTGGTTTGAACCATTACCACTGGTGAATTGATTACCGCTGAGGGTTCAGCAGATAAATAGAGCTGGGTGTGTTTGTGTGTGTATGTGTGTATGACTTTGTGTGTGTGTGTGTGTGTGTGTGTGCGTGTATGAGTTCATGTATGTGTGTGTGTTTGTGTGTGTATGGTTTCTGCATTGCGGTGTTGTGCTCTATGTGCTCTCTTGATATAAAAGGCTGATTCACCTCCATGCACCTCTCACTCTTGCCAAACTGTCTCCTCTTTTAATTCCTTGTATACGCTCTCTTTTCACAGCCACATGACATTTTTGTACTCCTACCTCATCACATTTGACCAGCAGCATTCTGGAAGAGTTATTATCTTTGTGTGTGTGTGTGTGTGTGTGTGTGTGTGTGTGTGTGTGTGTGTGTGTGTGTGTGTGTGTGTGTGTGTGTGTGTGTGTGTGTGTGTGTGTGACTGTGTGGGCGTTTTCTACTGAAAGTACCTTCTGGTTTTTACCAGCTGTTTGTAGAGGGTTTTAGATTATTTAAATGTTTTAAAAATATTTAAAGATATATATAAAAAAAATGTGCTGACAGTATTTCCTATGAAAAGGTGTTATTAAAATGTTAATGTGTGTTTTAACCACACCATTCAGCCCATTAGAATAGTTGAACATTTCCTTTGGTGCTTTAAATAAAATTATTCACAAATGCGTGCACATTCACATACAAGTACAAATCGACTTATATATAATGTACACACTCTCACACGTTCGCATTCACAAACACACACACACACACACACACACACACACAAACACACACTCCCTATGACACAGACGAAAGGCTGTTTTCAAAGTCAAAGAGAACTACTGCAAGGCCCTGATAAGGCGCCCAAGGCGAGATACAACACTTTCTTGAAACATTTTCCCATCTCTTCCCCCAAGTTTGATTCATTGCATATATGTGTATGTGTGTGTGTTTGTCTGTTTATCAATGTGTGTGTGTGTGTGTGTGTGTTTGTGTGTATGTGTGTATGTGTGTCTGTGTATGTGTGTGAGTGTGTGTGTGTCTGTCTATGCTTGCATGTATTGAGAAGATAAGTTGGCATCTGTGTATTAATTAGACTCATATCAATCACATTTTGTCTAATCAACTAAGTGGACTTGGACATGGATTGGCAGGATATTGTGTGTGTGTGTGTGTGTGTGTGTGTGTGTGTGTGTGTGTGTGTGTGTGTGTGTGTGTGAGTGTGTGTCGTGTGTGTGTATGTGTGAGTGTGTTTGTGTGGGTGTGTGTGTGTGTGAGAGTGGACAGGCAGGCGAGCTGGTGTGTGTGTTTGTGTGCGTAGGTGCTTGCATGCGCATGCATGTGTGCATAGGATTGTGTGTGTGTGTGTGCGTGCTTCCGACAAACCAAAGTGTTTGACCCGGCCGGCAGGAAGCTGAGCAACAACAATAACGTGGAGCACAACACACAGACGCACATCCTGATGATGACACGGTCACAGGACACAATAAGACAATAAGCCTACAGGACACGCTGGTCACAGAGGCCCTTTCCCCCTGTTTGTTACTGCTTTCATATGACCCACCACCCCACAAGTTGCTCACAGAGCCTAACAGAGCCCTACGTCAGCACAGATGTGGTTTTAGCACATAGTGTGCTCAGTTGTTTAATTGATTTTAAGTACTGTGTGTGTGTGTGTGTGTGTGTGTGTGTGTGTGTGTGTGTGTGTGTGTGTGTGTGTGTGTGTGTGTGTGTGTGTGTGTGAATGTGCATGTGTGTGTTTGTGGATGCGGACACATGTGGATGGATCACAGTAATTTATGTTCAGCCGGAAAGAGCGGCTTGCTGATCAGTCTACTCTGTCCGTGGCTAGAATCCTTACACCAGAATTATAGTCAGCACTCTCTCTTCATCCCTCTTTTCCTGTCTCACTCTTTTTTCCTCTCCACCTCTCTCTCTCTCTCTCTCTCTCTCTCTCTCTCTCTCTCTCTCTCTCTCTCTCTCTCTCTCTCTCTCTCTCTCTCTCTCTCTCTCTCTCTCTCTCTGATTGCTGAACATATTGATTGTGTATCTGGGGTCAGCGTTCCTGTTACCAGCAGAGTTAGCTCTCGTCCTTAGTTTCCTCCATACCTCGACCAACCTACCTTCTCTCCTTCTTGTCTTCACCCGTGCAACCTCATCTTCCAGTGGCTCCTCCACCCTTCTCCTCAACCCCCCCCTCAGGCCACCCACCTTTTCATATCAGTGGAAAGCATTTGTGTAAAATGCAGTTCATAAATCATTTATGTTCAAGAGCAATAGCAACAGAGAAAAACCAACGGGCTGCAGAAACTGAAAACATCATCATAAAAGCCTACTCAAAAACAACGTTTAGGTTCATGGGAAGTTCTACATGTTTATTTAGATGGCTACATGCTGATTTTAGCTGTCAAATTAGCATGTAGAACCTTTTATTGCGCCTCATTAAAGATAACATTTAAACTGGCAATTTGAAAATACATTGTGTGTCTTTTTTTAATTGTCAAAGCACCAGAGATGCACTTACTCACCACACCTCAATTAATTAACCCTCTTCAGTAGTTTATAATTAGTGTTTCCTGGACTGGATCTAAATAATGTGTATGCTAGTAGGGCCAATGTGTTAATTGTTTCAATATAATTATTGTCTTTAGGGCTAACAATATGCAGTGTATTTTATCTCAGGTTAAAGTTATGTGAGGATATTAAAGTGAGTCACCACTGTATGGCTGTAGTTAGGTGTGCCCTTCACCCATGACCTCTAATTATTATTAGGGGTCACGAGGTCATTGATTGATCATAATCAGTTTATTATTAATATAGTATTTTTATCTAACACAATGTCAACTAATGAGTGCAATGTATGCATCTTGTTCTAAGACAGGCACCAATGGACCTTTTCAGAAAATACTTTTTTTCATTTGCTTCGGGTTCCCTTATGTTTTATGTATGAGCATGCCTTCTGTGACGTGCTTCTGGGTATGCATTGACATCACGTTGCTAGAGAGACATGGAGGGACACTTTCATGTCTACCTCTGCACACAGTTCCCTTAAGTCGTCCCATCTCCTCTGACCTGTTCGCAACCTCATCCAGACAAGCATCCATCAGTCAAGCTCTCCTCCCCCTGCCCTCTGTTCCACCGTCTCCTCGTCCAAACAGCGCACATGTACACACACTGCCCAAGGTGACCCCCAGGTAATATTAAATAGGACAGCAGAGGAGCAGAGAGTGGATTTGTGTGTGTGTGTGTGTGTGTGTGTGTGTGTGTGTGTGTGTGTGTGTGTGTGTGTGTGTGTGTGTGTGTGTGTGTGTGTGTGTGAGGGTGCGTGCTTACATTTGCGCAATGCATGTGTGTGTGTTCCTGAAGAGATAAGCAGGCAAGTTCCCACTGGAATGTTTAAAAGGAAATGCATTCTACCATTGAACAATGAAATACTGCACACATACCGCATAAACATCACACACACACACACACACACACACATGCACACACACAGACGTTTGTATTTGTACCTGTTGGGGGACTTTAAAGGAACCATCATTTTATTCAACAGATGCAGCCTACTTATCTTTTTTGGCTGTAGGTTTGAAGCATGCTTTGAAGGACGATCACACCAAATACACACAGAGAGACACACACACCCCAACACAGGTGTTCACTCAGTTAGGTGTTAAACAGTAGTTGGAGTAGGGTGAAGGGGCCCTTGGGTTAAAACCAAAACAAATAAGCACTAAAATAGGGAATGGCTGTGTGTATGAGCATGCGTGTGATTATGTTCACTCATGTCTGGCTGCTGCAGAGATGAGTGTTGGAGAAAAAGACGTACAGATTAATGAGACATGGCATCACAAGCCACACAACAAAACAGAGAAACACAAATGTGCACATACACACACTCAACCACACACACACCCGTTGACATGTATATGCTGTGCTTAGTGTTCGCGTCACAACACGACAGAGAGGCACACAGACAGACACACACGGACACACAGACGGACAGGCCCAGTAAAATGTAGCGAGGCCAAAAGAGAATTGGAAAGGATAAACAAATGACTGAGAGAATGAGTGAGAGGCATATTGATAGAGAGAGGAAGAGAGAGAGAGAATGAGTGAGAGACATAACGATAGAGAGTGCTATAGAGAGAATCAGTGAGAATGAGTGAGAGACATAACGATAGAGAGTGCTATAGAGAGAATCAGTGAGAATCAGTGAGAGACATAACGATAGAGAGTGCTATAGAGAGAATCAGTGAGAGACAAACTGATAGAGAGAGAGAAAAGAGAGAGAGGGAGAGAGAATGAGTGAGAGACATACGGATAGAGTGAGGAAGAGAGAGAGATAATGAGAGACATATGGATAGAGGGAGAGGAAAAGCAAGACATGGAGCTGGGAGAATGGTGAGATCATGTGGGCGTGTGCTCTGGAACTCAAGTGTCAGATTAAAATAGAAGCAGCAGCCGTATGACGACAATCTGCCTGTCAAACACCTGCAGTGGAGAGGCAGAGGGACAGAGAGGGAGAGACCTTTGGACAGAGTGAAAGAAGGTGAGTGACGTGGGGACAGATTGAGGAGAGAGAGATACCTGGGGATAGATTGAGGAGAGAGACAGAGAAGTGGGGAGAGAGAGAGAGAGACGTGGGGACAGATTGAGGAGAGAGAGAGAGACGTGGGGACAGATTGAGGAGAGAGAGACAGAGACATGGGGAGAGAGAGAAAGATGTAGGGACAGATTGAGGAGAGAGAGAGAGAGAGAGAGAGACGTGGGGACAGATTGAGGAGAGAGAGAGACGTGGGGACATATTGAGGAGAGAGAGAGAGAGACATGGGGACAGATTGAGAAGAGAGAGAAAGAGATGGATAGAGATGGACATGAATGGAAGAAAGAGTGAAACAAATGGTTAAAAAGAACAAGAAAGGGGCGAAAATGGAGAGAGGAAATGAGATGTGGAAATTAGTACTGAGCGGGACAATACAATGACGCTAGGGAATAATGATAGTGACCATCGTAAAGCCCTGCCCCCAATACTCTGAAACCCACACACTCCCCAGTCGCTTGTTTTCTCATGTGCTCCAATACACCAGCTGAGATAGCCTTCCCTGTGCGTTTTTCAAACAGCCTCAATTGACCCCTTTCTGGCATTTTGTGAAGTGAGCCAGGACCTCATATGGGAATCACTTACAGTTTCAACTGCTCAGCGAGTGTTTAAGTGTGAGTGTTGACAGGGGCTCAGGAGTGCATCGCTCTGCTTCAAAGGTAAAGGAGGTAAGGCACACAAGACTTGCCTACGCTTCTGACACTCCAGACCTGCAGTTCACTCATGATTATGGGCCTTGTGTGGAGATACTTGCTATCTCCGTTTTAAGCCCCCATTTAGCTTCTCCCGGTATTTACGGTTGTGTTCTTTTCCCTTTCATGCTTTCTTCTTCCACCTGTTCTTTGATCCATGCTCTTTTGCAATATATATATATATTGCAAAATAAATATTATTTTTTACCAATCAATAACCAAAATGCCCTGAGAGCAAAATGTGTGGTACGTAAATGGAACAGCACCAAACCACAACACATTGCATGTGCATAAACATCCAGCTGATGAACTGGAACGTGGTTGGTCATTATCAGTGCTTTCATCACTGTTTAATATGCAAATGTACCATCAGAAGTACAGCTAAAGGTTAGTTGTGTCCGGGGGGGGGGGGGGGGGGGGGGGGGGGGGGGGGGGCGAGGATCGTTAATGAGACAAAGGACGGTTTAGCATCCCTCATTTCACCTTATGGGCTCCACAGTCACTTCATCGTTGCAGGTCAATCTCAATATATGAAGCTGATCAGGAAAATCTAAATAACGTATTCTCTCTCTATCTATCTATTACCCTTTTCTCTCTCGCCATCTCTCTCTCTCGCTCTCTCTCTTTGTCATTATCTCTCTCATTCTGTTTCCTCTCTATACTTCCACAGCTTGTTTTACCTGTGGGATTGAGTTGCTGTGTGTAGGATGTCGATTTCTCTCGGTCTCTGTCAGTGTCTACCTCCCTCCCTCTTGCCCTCTCTGCTGCTCTCTCGTCATTCACTTGAAGGGATTCATCCTGTAGGAAAATTAATATATTTTCTCTACAGTTTCCTCCGTTTCATGGAAACTGCAATGTATTGACCCCCCGTACATTTTTATTGGCACGCATGTGACCCGCACATCCATACAAAGCCATTGGTTCTGTAGCAAAGTCCATACTACACGCCACCTAGGTGGCTTTTCTCACTCCACCTAGGTGACTTTCCTCGGGCTCCTCCAAACCAATGGACACAGGGTGGTGATGTTGAAAATCCGGTTTATTGTAATGGTTGCATATAATGAGGCATGCAGATGGTGCTCCATGCTACCATGCCAGAGAGCTCTCTCTGAGTGTGTGTGGTGGTGGCTGGCTTAACCTGTGCACACTGATTGCTCAATGTGCAACCCTACCCAGCCCCAGAGTCCAATCAGTCTGACTCAGGCCAGGTGAGGCTGCTTAAACCAGCCACACACACTCCCACATACCCCCAACACCCAATTGAAGCCGGGGAGAATCCCCAGCTGAAACCTACTTCCCCCCCTCCCCCTCCCCCTCCCCCTCCCCCTCCCCCATCCAAAAAAGAAATACATAAACCGGACTCTGACCCAGGGTTACCATACCTAAAATAAACAACCGGACTCTGACCAGGGTTACCATACCTAAAATAAATAAAACAACCCCCAACCCCATAGTCCCCACACCTCCCCAGGGTGACACCCCAACCCACCCTCCCCCTCCATCCTGGAGACTCGGAGGCCTGGGCTGCTGCCTTGACTGGCGGAGGTGTCGGCGGACTTGGCGATTCCAGGGCTGTCTGGACGGGCTGGCAGAGGAGTTGGTTGGGCGGGTAGCCGCAGACGGTTGCCCATGGCGGTTGCTGAGCTGCCTCCGCCAGGATCCACCGCGCCGTTGGGGAAAGGGATGGTGTTGGGAGAAGGCTGTCCGTTGTCGCTGCTGGGCCCAGTGCGCCCCTGGACAGCCTTCCTGTGTCCAACGTAGTCTGGAGAGGCCCCACGTTGGGCGCCAGTTCAGCAATGTCCACTACTACACGCCACCTAGGTGGCTTTTCTCACTCCACCTAGGTGACTTTCCTCGGGCTCCTCCAAACCAATGGACACAGGGTGGTGATGAAAATCTGGTTTATTGTAATGGTTGCATATAATGAGGCATGCAGATGGTGCTCGGTGCTACCATGCCAGAGAGCTCTCTCTGAGTGTGTGTGGTGGTGGCTGGCTTAACCTGTGCACACTGATTGCTCAATGTGCAGCCCCACCCAGCCCCAGAGTCCAATCAGTCTGACTCGGGCCAGGTGAGGCTGCTTAAACCAGCCACCATCCACACACACTCCCACAGGTTCATAATAGCAAAGGTGCTGCTGCTCCTGTACATTCTATAAAGAGGTAATCCTCATCATTTGCATGGCAACCTAACTTATGATTACCATCTCCCATCCGACACGTGTGTGTGTGTGTGTGTGTGTGGGCACGCGTGCACCTGCGTTCATGTGTGTGTGTGTGTGTGTGTGTGTGTGTGTGTGTGTGTGTGTGTGTGTGTGTGTGTGTGCGTGTGTGTGAGGGCGCACGTGCAGCTGAATGCATGTGTGTGTTTTTGTGTGTGTGTCACGGGAGCTACTCTACAAGGCTTGGCTGTATTCTACAGTGCATGTGTCTCCAGTTTGTTAGTGATGCTACTGGAGACCCGGCTCTGTTGGAATAACAGCCAGGACCCACAGCAACTCTACCAGCCTCCCTCCCTTCGTGTGTGTGTGTGTGTGTGTGTGTGTGTGTGTGTGTGTGTGTGTGTGTGTGTGTGTGTGTGTGTGTGTGTGTGTGTGTGTGTGTGTGTGTGTGTGTGTGTGTGTGTGTGTGTGTGTGTGTGTGTGTGCGTGCGCATGTGGATCTGTTTTTGGGTCTGTATGTGCATGCAGAATTTAGTATTTCACCGACATTTTCAGCCTCTAGCCTCCACTGCCTCTGCCACTGATTGACAAACACCACAAGTCGATGATCATCGATCAGCTATCCATTAACTGCAAACGCATAAGGATTAATACAGTTTATACTGTCCCTGTTGACTTTGAACTTAGCTTGTATAAAGAATGGACAAACGCACCTCAGATGGCGCATGCTAAATGGTTTGACTATATTAATGAGTGATTAAACAAGTTAATGAGTGTTTCCTGACAGAATGATTAGCAAGGTGTTTTGGGCATTTCATTACATTTATTATGCAATACTGGCGATCAACTTTGTGCTATCTGAAGGTCAGCTGGTGGACTGTTTGAAATGCAGATCAAATTGTTTTCTGGGTTTAGCAGATCAGAGTTTCATTCATCTCACCCTAATTCTCATCAATGTGATCATGCATCTCAACAAGAATATTAAACACTTTTGTTAAAGCTAGATTGCCTCAGTTTCAAACTGTAAGTTTCAGTTAGTTTCTAACTATTTAATAGTAAAATTGTAAATATAATACCAAAGATGATATAGTGATATAGTAGACAGGCAAACAGTTTTCCTGTCTGCTGAATACTGTATACAATACTGTATATCACTCTGCCTTACTTTAAACATTAATCCTAATATGAACAATATGTTTTTTAAGCCAAGATAGTCCACTTCAGGTACCACTTCAGTTAATATTTGCTATCTGTAGTTATGATTGCTTTTCATGTGTTATAATATAATATAACACATGGAATATTAAATCCAATCTTAATCCAATCTTAATAAAATGTGAACAAAATATTAATAAATAAAAAAGTTCATGATTATAAATACATTATTCAATATATGCACACACATTCAATAAATAAATAGAATTAAAATAATTTAATATATATAATCAGTAATTATATACACAACATTTTTATAGCTATACAACCAAGCCAGGCATCTAAATGTCAAACAAACAAAGGCCTTTCTGAATGAGAGACTCTACCGCCACCTCGTCTTGAAGGAGGAGGACAGCGATGCAGACAGCAGAGGGAGAGCGAGGCACGAGAGGGAGAGAGAGAGTAATAGATAAAGGGTGGAGATGAAGGAGGTGTGTTTAGGCATGGTGATCCCAGGTGCCCTTCAACAGCAGCACTCAGGTGATTAGAAGAGTAATGGCATTAGGGCAACAGACGGGAGAGGGAGTAGATGGATGGGGGGAAGAGGGATAGTTCAAGGCAGGTTCCACAAGGACGAAATGGACAGACTTGGAGAGGAGGTTGAGAGAGAGAGATTATTACAGCATTGTATTTTATTCTTCAAAGTTATGTTTTCGGGATTTTTGTATTTTATTAATCTTAATTAAATCTTAAATGTAATTGAGTTTGAAATTGGGAGTGAGGGCATCAAAGAAAGTGTGAGAAAGGTCAGAGGATTCGAGCAATATATGTGAATAGAGAAGGCCAAAAAACAAGTGAGATTTACCAGATTGGGGCGAACCATTACTGATTCATTGCTTCTCCTTTTAACTGAAAGATGTTGCTTACCATCTGAATAGACTTCGGTGTCATAGAGTTGTAGCTCCCTGTTTTAGATGGGCACATCACCCCACAGAAATGTAACATGACAACCAGGGAGTCGGTGAAAGAGAGAACAGGAGAATAGTAATGGTTATGGGATAGGCACCCATTTCCATGTGGTATATGTCAATTAACATAAAAGCTTCCACCAAAATTACATAAAACCAAATGTTCCCCTCTAATACCACAAGCAAAATAACTTGCATGAGGTCAAAACTAATCATCTGTATGTGAGCATACAAAACTATTACTGAAATGAAATTGCATGTTGTAAAACAAAACAGAACAAAACAAAGCAAAACAGCAGCTTTGGCAGGAATTTAATATGGAAATAGGCTATTTTGCACCATGCCTGCAGCGAGAATTGAACTGGGTCCATGTTCCTGATTGTTTGGGCTCTGGTATCATATCTAGCATCTTTGTTTTATATAGGTGTATGGTGGGTTGATGAATGGTTCAATAAGCATGTCTGTTATCTCTCTAGCTCTATCTCTCTCTCTCTCTCTCTCTCTCTCTCTCTCTCTCTCTCTCTCTCTCTCTCTCTCTCTCTCTCTCTCCTTCTGTGTGCATGTGTGTGCATGCTTGTGTGTACCGTAGTGGTGGGGAGGTAGGAGGTAGAATTAATATAACAGAAGGTTAGAGGTTTATGACAGAGGATGATTGGGAATGGTCAAATGACACAATCTGACATTTAGCAGACCATACACCAAACGGCAAAAGGAATGCACACAGACTCAATCATGACACCCCCCCCCCCCCCCACACACACACACACACACACACACACAGACACACACACAAACACACACACACAACATGCAAACAACACAGTGTGGGCTTTGACATCTATTGTGTCTATGTTTTTCGATAACACATGAACGCGTATCAAACATTTTGCTTGTCCTGTAATTCATATTGAATTCTAAACAAACATTCCCGGAAGGGATTTGGTATTTAGATCAATCTTTTGTGAACTCAAGCTGTTGTTTTCCGTCTCTTGGTCACAAACGCATACAAACGCACACACACATGCGCAATTACGCATTTGCGTGCTCATGCATACACACACACTCACAGGCACACATATCCGAAAAAGTTATAGCAGACCTCCAACTTCATTGTAACAGCACTCTTGCAGGCTGATTGAGTGATCAAAGTTAATCGGATTTATTCAAATCTATTCATATGTAATAACAAACACAGCATACTCAGGCATGAGGTAAATCCTCCCTGCTCTTCCTCTTCTCTCATTGCGTTGCTTCCACCAACCTTCATTCACTGAATCGTGCTGCTACCACCACCTCCATAACTACCACCACCACCACCTCCACCACCAACACCATCACCACCACCACCACCACCACCACCATCACCACCACTAGTACCACCACCATCACCACCACCACTATCAGCACCACCATCACCGCCACCACCATCATCATCACCACCATCACCACCACCACCACCATCATCACCACCACCATCATCACCACCACAACTACCATCACCACCAGCAACAGCACCATCACTACCACCACCACTATCATCTCCACCATCACCACCACCATCATTACAATCAGCATCACCCCCACCACCATCACCACCATCATCATCATCATCACCACCACTATCATCATCATCACTACCACCACCACCATCATTACCACCATCATCACCCCCACCACCACTACCACAACCACCAACATCACCACCACCACCATATTTAAAACAGGAAATAGCAAACAGAAGGGGTTGCCAATACTAGGGAGTGGATGAGAAGCAGCAAGGAGAAAGACGTCTGACCACCCAGAAAGCTATGTGTGATAAAGATACCATCTGCCCTGGTCATGCAGTCTCTTGCAACAACACAAGACCCAGTCATATTATCCTCCCGCTGGTCAAGATATGATACAGAGACAGTGATTAAATTAGGTCATTGCAGACAACATTTATTGCTGAATCAATTAGGGAATTGATTAGGCAATTTTCAACGTACATTATTGTCGGTAGAGCAGCAACTGTAGAAGCAGACCATCAGTGGAAAGGAATAATTGGCATGATAACGGATAAGGATCAGACTCGCAATCCCTCCCGCTTTTCCATTAAATGTCATAAGACGATTATTACGACACTGTACATTTTAGAGAGGCGTTTTTTTTTCTCTGACTTGGTTTGTCATCAGATCAGAACATCCCAGCAAACACCACTCCATAATACCAATGTGTGTGACTGTGATTAGTATGACAGTTGATTTGGGTTTGGCTTGCAGCATCAAGTGATTTCTCCGGGCCATACAAGCTGCACATTAGAAAAGCCCCTCTTTAATATGTCTCCCTAAACATATTTGACTTAATAGAGGCTGGGGGCTGACATTAACAACCAAATCCAATCGCTAGTCTCCTCACTTCACAGGTTTCTGTTGTGAAATATTGAAGCATGGATTAGAGTTGGGTTGGGTCTGAGGTGTAGAATGTCCTTGTTCTGCAGATGGAAACCCGAGCCGAACTCCTCAAGAACTCACTTACTGTTAATGTGTTTAACGCCAGCAGGGGTGGATTCAAGTGGTCATGGGCCCCTGGGCTGCACTTTTTGTAAAAAAAAAAGTGCAACCTCCATGTAATTGCACACATTACAGATTGTAATTAACTAGAGCCATAGAAAAGAACACAATTGCAACAAATTGGAACACACCAGACAAATCCTGTTGAGTGTTCAACACACTAGAGAAATTAGAGAGAAACCTGATTATTTCCATCCTCCATCACTTCACAGAATTAATCACCAAATTAACTAAATATCTAGTGAGTTTAGGAATGAGGTTAGATTTTTTTCATCTTCTATGATTTTCCTTTTTGTGGTTTTCTTTAATATTTTCATAACTTAGACACAGTGACAATTTCACCCAAACCAATGTGCCCCCCAAACTTGGTTGCATTGAACAACCAATCAACAACCAACAAGTGATCAGGGATAGGTTTGATGTATTTTCAAGCAAATCGTCTTACTCGTCAAACTTTTCAAAGTTTGCCGGGGGAGGTGAGGCCTACCCTGTGAAATGAAATAAAGGTGTAAACATAATAAAATGGTAAACAGCCTTTTTAAGACAAAGGGGGCCTTAAAATACGCCTTGTATTTTACTAGGTTTTTTGGGGAGGAAAATCCAGGGCCCCTGTGAGAGGGGGCCCCTGTACTTCAGCCCAGGCAGCCTGTGCATTGATTCACTCATGAGCGCCGTAACAACCTGAGCACTGGTGTCCCTGCCAGCTGATTCTCACTCGAGTGTACGATCGTGCCATGGCCCTGCTCAGGCAGCCACTGTGTTTGTTCACCGAATGTGTGTTTTCTCTATGATACTCAGCCTTGTACAAGCGCGATCAATGCATCCATTCAAACAAATCTTCAAAATGTGCCATCGCAGTTCAAATGTAATAGTTTATATGAAACTTTGTGATGCTGGCAGGCTAGCTTTGATGAGGAAACAAAAAACAGAGCTCATATAACTTTTTTATCTGCTTAGGCACATATAACTGTTTTGACCTTTGGGAGTCTGTGTACTATGTCAACCGTTGAAGGGATAGAAACATTTACTTTGGGTTAAAGGGCTCTACAAGTCCTATCCAAGCTGATGTTTGAGTGTGAAGTTAGAAAGTTCCTAAATAACATTAAAACACTCCTTCATGCTTTGTTTTATTTGACTTTTGTAACTTTTTGATTGGTAATGTCAAGTCCGGTCAAGTAAGGTCCCAGATTATGCCTTGGGGAAAATTATTACATTGTGTCTAATTGGGCGAATCCTTGTGTGTTTTAAATCATTTCATGTTTTAAAAAGATGGATTTAATGTGGAAGGATACATTTATTTGGAGTTGACCTATCTGTTGTTTCGTTTTCCCGAACAAGCCACTCATCTAACGAATTCCACATGTAAGCCATCATTGCAGATTTAGTTTCAGACTTTCACAATTTAGCTATTGAGGAAGGCAAGAGTTGAACAGGACAGCGAAACACTGGCAGTCCATTCAATGGAATACGGACTGAGCAAACTTTTGACACTTTTAGACATGATGGTTCATCCAAAATATCCAGATTGCTGTGTATTTGCTACCTTTGACATAGATTTGGCCTGTGACGCAGCTGTTTTTCCTAGACATTCCGAGACACGTAAAAATGAATTTCAGGGAAAACTCAGGTACTATATAAATGTTGCACCGAAAATATTAATGAAACTTTTGCCCTGAGGCCTGAGGGTTTCAATCCCGGACATTTATATCATGAACACGTAGACCTTTGGGAACTGTGTCAGCCAGGTGGAAAACTGTTCAATGTTTGTCTTTCTTCCCAGGATGCTTTGCTGCGGTTGGCAGCGGTCGTCAATGTTCACTCGCTACGAGATGCCCTCCGAGACAGCGTACAGGAATTGCTTCCCAGCACGGTACACACCCACTCACACACACACACTCACACACACATACACACACAAAAATACATACACAAAAGAACACACACACACACACACAGAAGCACACATATACAAATGAACCAAGCTGAACTCGTAAATTACCTTGATGTGTTACCGGAAAAACACACCTCTTAATATTCAGAGTGGCAAAACCTAATGTCCCAGCCCTGTCACACACTGAGAAACACAGTCCAAGACTCTCTCCCAAATGAATATAAGGTCATCCCTGTTACAATGAATTGAAATATGATTAATGTGAAACTTGTGTGTGTGTGTGTGTGTCTGTGCGCGGGTTCATGTTACAGGAGTGTGTATGTGTCTACATTCTGGAGGGAGACTCGCGGCTGCTGTGTGATGACCCGCAGCACGAACTGTCGAAGGAGGGAAAAATCAGGTACACACTGTTTGTGTGTGTGTGTGTTTCTGTGTGCAAGTGTGTGTTTCTGTGCGCGTCTGTGTGAGTGTTTGTATGTGCTTGCTCTCTCTCTCTCTCTCTCTCTCTCTCTCTCTCTCTCTCTCTCTCTCTCTCTCTCTCTCTCTCTCTCTCTCTCTCTCTCTCTCTCTCTCTCTCTCTCTCTCTCTCTCTCTCTAGTCTCTCAACCTCTCAACCTCTCTCCACCACCTGTACCTCTCTATCCCTCTCAATCTTTTTTCCTTTTGCCTTCCCCTCTCTATTTTCTGTTATATCATCCCATAAAACAGATTATATAAATCAGAGAGCCGGACACAAAATACTGACATAAAATACACACAAAACCAAATCCAGGGCAGATGTTTTGTTGTGTATCCGTCTGTCTCCATCTGACGCTGGGGTTCATCTCTGCACTGGCGAAGGACGTTCTGGGGATAATACGCAGGGTGATGAGGCACCCAAGGGTCCCTTGGTGAGACACTGCAATCCTCTGCTTCCTTAAGTGCTCTCCCAAGCTCTAAATCCTGGTTCTGCTACCCTACTGGCTCTGCATCCCTGCACTGCTAGCCTACTAGCAGTAAAAGGCAACACTGCATTATTGATTAAACTGTTTGTGTCAGATGAGAGCCCATTTACAACCCCTCCGCGGTCAAACATCCTCTCTCTCTCTCTCTCTCTCTCTCTCTCGCTCTCTCTCCCCCATCCTCTTGCTCTCTCTCTCTCTCACTCTATCTCACTCTTTCTCTTTCTCTTTCTCTAAGACGGTCTGTCTCTCTCTGGCTGTTGGTCTCCCTGTCACTCTCCCTCTCTTTATTTGGCTGGCTGGCTGTGCATCTGTTAATCTAGCTCTCTCACTCTTTCTCTCTCTCTCTCTCTCACTCTCTCTCTGTCTCTCTCTCTATCCAACACACACACACACGCATTATAAAAAACTGAGAAACACACATACACACACACACATCTCAGCGGACACATGCGTTTTGTGTCCATGCTTACCTGCTTAGAACATCTACCAACACAAGCACACCTGTATAGAAAAGTATCTCATTCTGACCACAAACACTCTTACATAACTCTCATCTCCACACAATAGCCGAAGGCTAGCGGTAGCTGTAGATGCTACATAGAGGAGCTGGATGTTAAAATGCTGAAGTCCATTTTATTCTGGTCCCAGATTCACTTGCTCACATAAACACACAAACTGACAGACATACACACATACTCTTCACCTTGCCTAGAGGCAATGGACAACTTTGTTAAAATCACTCTCCAGCCCATAAACTAATAAAAGGGTTATAACCAGAATCTTGAAACATATACAGACCATGCACACATGTGCGCGTGTGGACACACACACACATGCACACATTCACTATTTTTCCCTCTCTCAGTTTCACTCTAACACACTTTCCCTGCTCTCTCCTCTGCTCTCTTTCCTATGCACGCAGGCACTCTCACACACACACACACACACACACACACACACACACACACACACACACACAGACTACTGAAAGCTGTGGAATAATCAGGTTTGGGTTGCGGCGGTTGGCAGAAGGGTTCTGGCCATAACCTGTTAGTGTGTGGAAGAACCCGCTTGTGTTAATGTGTTAATGTAACTGTTAAAGACAGTGCAAGAGGTACACATACATGGTTAGAAAGCTGGGTTTCTGACACAAAGTCGAGGTAAATATATAGGTACATCTGAAATATATTTAATTTAGAAAATAGCAGTAAGTCTGTTCAAATCAAAATCGTCCAAACTAGGGTGATATAGAAACGATACAAGCTAGATTCTCCAGAATTTGTCTGTTTCATTGTGATTTAGCACTGGATACAGTGGGAGCATTTGGGCAAAAAGGGCCGTCGATCATACTCACTCATTACAATAAAGCAAACACTCACGGTAAGTGTTGGGAAAATAACCGGATGAGCCAAATCAGCTGTTTTAGAGTGGTATTTTAACTCTTATTCACTATTTAGTCATTTAGCAGAAACCTTTATCCAAAGCGACGTAAGGCGAGTTCAGATGCATGTGGTTGATGAACAGGTAGGGCTTATGCATCTTGCTCAAGGATGCTCAAGGTAAGCTGGGGACTTTAAGGACTGGATCCAGTGTCGTTTGACTGTGAGTCAGACACCCGAGTCACTACAGCATACTGCCAATTATTATATATACCATATATTTCGATTTCATTAAATCTTTGGTGGATGCTGGTGGATATACAACCTCAATTTAAAATTCATGAATTAATTCATATATTTTACAATTTGCTTATGTTTTTCCCAGGGGCTTTACATTCATGGAGGACTAGATTTAAACTTGGTGTATTTTGAGCTTGTTTAATGTATACCAATAATATAACCATAATTAACCTTGTCAGAAGGAAATCATCGATTTTATTTCCATAGGGATTTTTTTGTTTTCCTGAATTGTAGATATCGATTCAGAATATGATTTATTTTCCCCAACTAGCATTTTAATATTATTTTTGGTACATCGGGGATCTCATTAAAGGCAATTATTCATGCAATTACTTTGACACTCAATCACACTTAGTATTTACTCATAACTGCTCTGTGAGACCAATAAACCATAATGCAGACACGCACAAAAAACCTATAACACATATATTTCACATGTAGACAATGGGAATCTTTTTCTGGTACTCTTTGTCCTCCATGTCTTACAACTGCTGTTGAACAAAAATATAAATTGACTTGAAGAGAACAGCTATCTGTTTACAGCTGTCTACCAATGCACCACTACAAGGCATTTCACTTTTCAACAATTTGTGACCCAAATTCTTTAAATGCGTTGTTGAGTAGATATTTGATGTTGTACATACACATTCAGATTCCCATATTCTTGACTTTTGCCTCAGCATAACAGCAGTTCTTGCGATAACAAAAAACAATGTCTACTACCAAACAATAGAGTACAAACACAGCTTAATGCCACATCAATACTGCATTTATGATGACTAGAACATCCATCAGTAAGGTGACCTAAAGGCAGCTCTTACCCTGAATCATGGCACACTGCAGTGAATCGACTGCAAAGGTGTGGATGCCTTCTAAACCCATAAGCATCTAATGGAATATCCCCCACACTGACCTGAGATGTGTGTGTGTGTGTGTGTGTGTGTGTGTGTGTGTGTGTGTGTGTGTGTGTGTGTGTGTGTGTGTGTGTGTGTGTGTGTGCGTGTGTGTGTGTGTGTGTGTGTGTGTTTAAAGCTGCCTACCAGTTAATTTTTCTGGAAAGGGAATTGAATACACCTGATTCCACGGTCTATACCTGTTTCCACAAATATCTCTATGTGTGTTCATGTGTGTCCGTGTTTGTATGTGTGTTTGTGTGTGTGAGTGTGTATGTGTGTCTCTGGCCATTCATATTTGAACAGATGATTGTCTAATATTTTAGCATGCAAAAGCTGCCCTCTGTATGGAAGACAATGAACAGCCTCATGAGACTCTATAACAATCACACCTGGCCACACACCTGTCCAGATCATAGACAGACACGCACACACATGCACCTACACAGTATTCTTCTGGGTTTGTGTGATTCCAAAAGGAATAATAGGCCCATTCAGACACACTCTTTGTCAGAAAATGCTTTCACGATCGCGCCCTCTTTTATTACCAATGCAGTGGCCTTGTTTTCCATTTCCATTGCCCCCTCCCCACCAAACACCCCTTTCTCTCTCTCTCTCTCTCTCTCTCTCTCTCTCTCTCTCTCTCTCTCTCTCTCTCTCTCTCTCTCTCTCTCTCTCTCTCTCTCTCTCTCTCTCTCTCTCTCTCTCTCTCTCTCTCTCTCTCTCTCTGTGCCAAGCTGTTTGTGTGTCTCATCCACTCCGTCTCACAGGATAATGCCCATAGCGCTGTGTGTTTTCTCTGGTCATCAGGAGTCTCCTGGAGCAGCTGAAGCGTCACCAATGTGCCGGCCTCCCCCCCGCTGAGCTGCCAGAGAAATACAGAGCCTGCCTGGCCACACCCCTACCTGCCCACAGGAGAGGTGTGGGAATATGATTTTGGCTTAATATTTGTGTGTGTGTGTGTGTGTGTGTGTTTGTGTCTTAATATGTGTGTGTATGAATGTGGGTGTGTGTGTCTTAATATGTGTGTGTGTGTGTGTGTGTGTGTGTGTGTGTGTGCTTGTTTCTTAATGTGTGTGTTTGTGTGTCTGTGTCTGTGTCTTGTGTCAGTTGGTTAAGTGTTTAATCGTTACCACTGTTTGATGTACATAACCATTTGTGTGTTTGTATCTCCTCATATACTGTGTGTGTGTGTGTGTGTGTATGTATGTGTATTTATGTGTTAGTTATGTGTGTAGCTATGTGGGCTGTGTGGGGGGTCTAAGCAAAGAAACGTATAAAACAAAGAATAGAGAGCAATGGTTGTGTGGGAGGAAGGAGAAATGCAAAAGAAAGGAGGATGTAACCGTGGGGAACAAGAGATGGTGATTGGAGGAGGAGTGGTGCGAGGCTGCGTGGGAGAACAGACAACTGAAAAATAAAAGTTAAACACTCCATTTCCACCGGAGTGCGGATGGATGAAGCGTTCCAATGCCTTGTCGGTGCGTTTAGGCGCTGGTAACTGTCAATACATACCCGCTGGCGGGCCATGCATCACCTTGTCGGTTTACTGTAGTGACCTGCATCCCTGAAGCAATCTGTGTCTCACACACACACACACACACACACATGCACACGCACACATACACATACACACACACATACATACACACACACACACACACACACACATACATACATACATACATACAGACACGCACACGCACATGCACACATACACATATACACACATATACATACACACACACACACACACACACACACACCGTGTTCTGGTTTAAGCTTTAGGAAGGAAGGATGGATGAGAGAAATTGGGGGAAAACTTTGTACAACAAAGTGTTGTACAAGGACCCTTAGGGTCTTGTTCCCTTCCTCCCTTGTTTCTCGTGCTTATCCCATTAAGAGCTTAGAGTGACACAATTCTGAGAGAGAGAGAGAGAAAGAGGTAGAGGGAGAGAGTGAGAGAGGTCGAGGGAGAGAGATAAGTGATTATTTAAAGACCATGGTGAAAACATGCTTCTTTAATTTAATGTATATTCTATTATATTCTACATGCATTTCTTTCAGCTCTTGTCATTCCTATTTTGGACCCAGACCGTAAGAAGGTTATCTGTGTCTTACTGGTGAGTTAGCATGCAACTTCTTTCTCTCTCTCTCTCTCTCTCTCTCTCTCTCTCTCTCTCTCTCTCTCTCTCTCTCTCTCTCTCTCTCTCTCTCTCTCTCTCTCTCTCTCTCTCTCTCTCTCTCTCTCTCACATCAAAGACAATTGTGTTCTCGTGTGACCAATGAGTCAGTGCTCTCTACAGCGCGGCTGCCTTCCAAGGTCAAAGGTCATGTACACACGCACACACAGAATGCGTAGACATGCAGAATCACACACCAGAAGGGATCATCTATCATCCTTACACGCTTGTATGCAATTAGATACACACACACACAAACACGCGCACATGCACATGGACAGTGGCAAATATGCTCTCCCAGGCTCCCAGATCTCTTTTCTCTTGCATGTAGATTGGACCACAAGAGGGCTGAGATAACATTACTCACAGAACTACACTTCAAATTGCCTTAAAAATAGATCAATCTGCACCTTTTTCTTACAATATGGAAGACGTGAAATCTAGACTACCGATTGACTTGACTGTTTGTGTGTGTGTGTGTGTGTGTGTGTGTGTGTGTGTGTGTGTGTGTGTGTGTGTGTCTGTGTCTGTGTCTGTGTCTGTGTCTGTGTCTGTGTGTGCATGTGTATTCTGCAGGTGGGTTGTAAGCCACTGTCTGATCAGGATGAAGTGTATCTCAACACACTGGAGAAGCACGTAAGGATTTGTCTCACAGTCCCGTACACATAATGGACAGCTATACATCCATTCAGAATAGAAATAAGAAATGTTTTACACTTCATCATAAACATTTCAAACAGGTTTTACTTTGTTATTATCAACTCAAATGAATAAAAGACACACAGTAATGTGTTCACATGTATATATTTCAACTAGAGGCGCAATGCTTTGGTAAATTAAACATGCGAAAGAAAACATATATTAATGTTTATCGTAGCCCCTAAATAAATACAGAATTCTGTGATGCTGTTATTAATTAACATGATGTGTGTTTATGTGTGTGAGTGTATGTGTGTGTGGGTGTGTGTGTCTGTGTATGTGTGTGTATTTGTGTGTGTGTATTTGTGTTTGTGTATTTGTGTGTGTGTGTTTGTTTGTGTGTGTGTGTGTGTGTGTGTGTTCGTGTCTTTGTGTGTGTGTGTGTGTGTGTGTGTGTGTGTGTGTGTGTGTGTGTGTCTGTGTGTCTCATCTCAGGCTTCGGTGGCATGTGGACGTGTCCAAGCCATCCAGCTGCCCTATGCGAGGCCTCCCCTCAGCCCCTCCCCTATTCAATCCCACAATGCACTGCTGGCCCTCGATGTCCCGGGCCAAGACTACTGCGAGCTGGACCGCAACATTCTACAGCTCTGCGGTATTTACACTCATACGCACACATGCCCATCACACTATCACATGCATAAGCACAATCCATTAGACAGACATGCTGTCATGTTCTGGAATTAAATCACGCCCTGAAGTTATCACAAAAATCAAAATTTTAACAATTGTTAGACACACGGGAAATATATGAATAAAGTACACCTTTGCAAATATTCACAGCGGGCAAAAACACATTAATGATACAGCACACTACATGTGCAGAAAATAAACACGTACAAACAAACGTACAAACATATATGCGTACTCAGACAGTGGGAATGTATGTGTGTGTGTGTGAGGGCGTGTAATGTATGATAATCCTGGAAGGCCATGTGCGAGAACCTTTATGAATTTAGATCGGTTCTGTCAACAGAATGAAGATACCGCAAACACAAGCCATGGAAAAGCAGAGAATGTTTTAATGTATTTTTTGTTTTGTGAAAGCACTGTTTAGATTCTCATGAATTATGGAATTGAGTCGGTAATGTTGTCTGTCTGCCTCACGCCTGCCAACACCCAAACACACACACGTCGCACATATGCACGCACACACCCCATTGTTCCGCATCCCATACTCTGTTTAGTTTCACGTTGACGGCGAATTTCCTGCACTTGTTCCCAAGCATTTGGGCTCCAAACCCTGCTCTTTGTCCTCATTTGTAGTCGATGCGCCGCTGTGCTGCCATCTTGTCTTCTCTTCATTATTAGCCGCTGTGTTCAATCATTGTGTCTTCCTCACCCCCCTGGATTGCCTTACCACCCGTCCAACTTCAGCGCACGCTGCACATTCCCAGGCTTTCGACTGCTCTGAATCTGCAAATCTCTTCTTCCTCTTCTTCCTCAGACTGTATGTCTCATAATTTCTCCCTCCATCCCCTCCTTTGCTCTTCTGATTCAGGTGAGCTGTACGACCTTGATGCCACAGCGCTCCAGCTCAAGGTCATCCATTATGTAAGTACGCTCACTCAGACCATAATACACACATCTATCTATCTATCCATTTCAATTTTGATTTGAAGTTGATTTGTGATATATGCATTAGAGAACAATGAGTAGACGTCATTAAACGTAAAGAAATTCTTGATATTCTGGCATCATGCAAACAACCAGTAACAAATAATAGTACAATTAAAGGTATGAAATGCAAATTAAAGATGCAATAAAGGAAGGAAAATTTATCAAATAAATAGCATCTATCTATTTATCACACCTCGCTAGCCAGCGTACACACGCTTCTTCTTCCTCTGGGCTTTGAGCGCGCATTCGTCAGCTACCTCGCACTTTTAGCTGTTCATCGATCCCTCCAAGCGATACCACTCCCTCTCCCCCTCTTACCATAACCACACACAGGGGGATAGAGAGAGAGAAAGAGAAACATAGAGATAGCAGAAGGAGAGATGAGGGTGGAGGGGCAAGGACAGGCCAAGGCCCATTAGCAATAGAGGGTGTGAGAGAAGCAGCCATTTGATGAGGGAAAAGTGGGACGGGGCGGCCGACAATCACATCAATCACGTTCTCTGCAACATATATGTACTATATACTGGATATATATATATATATATATATATATATATATATATATATATATATATATATTGTTGTATAAAATACGATTTTTTCCTTGGAGTTATTCTTGGATGGAGAGACTGTGAGAATAAAGGAGAATGGAAAGGTGAAACACTTCACAGGAAGGTGTGAGGCAGGTGGCGGCAGAAGGAGAGGTTTTAAGTTTTGTTTTACATCAAGGGAACCATGGCCTTGTAGGAGTGATATGAAGTTCTGTGTGAAGACATGAAAAGGCCAAGTGAGATTCACAAGGCACTCTTCCTAACCCCCATGACCCCACCCCAACCCTTTCAGCTGTGGGTGAGAAATACATACAATATTGACAAAAAAAGAAAAGAAAGAGCGAATATACATAATCTGCGTTGAACACGGAATAAAGTAACATGCCATTTTAAGCCGAAGATGGTACCTGTGAAACAGTCATGACCTCTTCAAGGAGCTGGCCGGTCCAAGCCGCTGCTCCTGTGGTACGTCACTAGTGGTACCAGTACAAATACCTGAACCATACACACGCACACACTCAATGCCTTGTTGCAGGACATTGCCTCTGATGCACCAAACCTGCAGCATTTCCATCAAAATCACTGCAGCCAGCCACAAGCCACCACTCATAGAAATAAACCAATAAAAACATTTTGGGAAGTATTTTGGGCTGTCTCTGTGTTGGGCCTGTGAGGGTTGGACGGCAGCATGGAGATGAGAGGAAGGGGAAGATGGTGGGACTTGCTTCTGAACAAGCCATGCTTAGTGGGGAACTAAGTGCTCACGGTGGTTGTTAGGCGGATTAACAGTGTTGTGGGAAAAGGGGTTAGAAGGGTTTTATCCTCCCTTTTGTGTGCATGTAAGGATTGTGCCAACGAGTTTTATGTGTGCGCACACTTGCCATCTGTGCCTTCTGTGTTTATTGCTGTGAAATGGGTTTGTGTGAGTAGCGTGCATGTGTGTTTTTGCAATTGTAAGTGTGTAGTATGTGTGTGTGTGTCTATGACGTATGTGGTAGTTTGTGTGGTGTGTGTGTGTGTGTTTGTGCGTATATGTTTGCGTGTGTGTGTGCAGGTACATATGCATGCGTACGTAGGTTTGTTTGCCTATGACGTATGCTGGTAGATCTGACATTATTGTGTGTGTGTGTGAGTGTGTGTGTGTGTGTGTGTGTGTGTGTGTGTGTGCATGTGTGTGTGTGTTGTGACTGTGTGCACGAGTCTATCTAGTGTGGATGTATTTATGATCCCATGCAGCTCTGTGTGCCTCTGAATGCAAGTCCATGAATTTAAATGAAACGTTTACTATCACATGAAACACCAGGACATTGGCTGCATCACTGCAGGACCTGGAGAGCAAGGATGGAAGCACCAGGGTTCCTGAATACAGAATTGCTCTTACAGTACAACATCAAAAATAGTCATTGAAAACAACTTTCATTTAAAATCAATCCCAGAATAGGATAGGAAAATGTCTCTATTTGTTGATTTCTTTCTTTCAATATGGCCGCTAATTGAATGCACATTTTAATTCAAGGCATCACTTGCA
This sequence comes from Lota lota, assembly GCA_026745465.1. Taxonomy (NCBI): domain Eukaryota; kingdom Metazoa; phylum Chordata; class Actinopteri; order Gadiformes; family Lotidae; genus Lota; species Lota lota. The sequence goes on from JACYXH010000772.1 coordinate 6,926,349, forward strand.
TGATATACAGCTCTGATAGTTATTTACATTGATGATTCCTACGTCAGTAGTATACTAAATGTCTGCGCTCTGTTGACTTCAAATTGCATTTTACAAACTGCATCCTCTTGGGGTTCCAGTTTGTAAAGTGGAAGTATTAATCAATGTGTGTGCTTTCTCTCTCCACAGTTGCAGCAGCAGACTCAGTCACAGTGCTGCTGTCTTCTACTGGTATCTGAAGACAACCACCAACTCTTCTGCCAGGTCTCTCTCTCTCACTCTCATACACACACACACATGCACCCACACACGCACGCACCCACACACGCACGCACACACACACACACACACACACACACACACACACACACACACACACACACACACACACACACACACAGTAATAGCATGTGATTTATTCAATGCTCGACCTCTGACCTGTCCCATTGTGCCTCTTAGGTTGTTGGAGACAAAGTTCTGGAGGAGGAAATCAGTTTCCCGGTACGTCATGCCAAAACACTCACACAACACAATACAATTGTGGGACCATTAAGTATCACAGTGTTTCCCTCTACAAAAAAAGAAACGTTAATGAGATGAAGAAAGCGACTGAATAAAACGAAAGTATTTAATTTTAGATCTCTCTCTCCAGCTTAATTTTTGGGGACGTGCAGAATCTTCCAGAACCTGCATTTTAAAAGGTTTTCGGTTCATTAAACGCAACGCTCTGACATTTGGCTGGTGTTTGTTATGACGTTCCCTGCTGGCTGTTATCACCCCCCCCCCCCCCCCCCCCCCCCCCCCCCCCAGCTGCCTTAGCGCTCGCCAGCCGCCGGGATTTATTGTTCATTCATTGATTACTTCACTTGCTCATTTATTTGTGGATTCTGCCTTTTGTCCATACCGGGTTGCTTGTCTGAAATGTGCTCTCTATTCAGTACTTCATCCAAATGGTCTGCATTCAAGCCATTTAATCATTCATCTGAATCGCTATTATGGGATAGTCCAGTTACTCTATATCAGACGAAGGCTACCCAATAACCATTTGCAGCGCCTTGCTCAACAGATTTATTTTGGCCCGTTGTAAGCATTGCTTATTCCTTAATGTAAAGGTGGATGATAATTCATGAACAAAAAGGTTTGCATTATGAGAAATTACTCATGTAATAAATACAGGTTAGAAATAGATATTGCATAAAGTAGATACATTTTTTTGCTAATTGAGAGTCGTGAATGGAAGGATATTTAGTTACGGATAGTATAATCTCACATTGCATAATAACTATCTAATATCATAATAATAATTATCTTTCCTTATAATTTACTTTAATCTCTGCCATGTATTCTCCCTATTCCCTCCTTCTCTCTTTTCTCAATGTATTCCAACTCCATTCCTATCCATTTTCTTTTCATTCACCCCTTCCTGCTCTCTGTTTTCCCTCCTTCGTCTCCATCTCTCTGTTCTATCAATCATTCTTCCTGTGTTGCCTGGCTATCTTGTTCAGCTCATGTTTGGCCGTTTTGGTCAAGTTGTCGAAAAGAAGAAGTCCATCACTCTTCAGGACATCAGTGCGGTAAGGGATCTATCTGTCTGTCTGTCTGTCTGTCTGTCTGTCTCTCTATCTGTCCGTATATCTGTGTGTAAGCATGTATGTCTTTTTATAAGTGCATCTGCCTGACATCTGTCTTACCATCTATTCTTCCATCCCTCTGCACGGCTGTCCATCCGTGCATCTGTCAGCCTTCCATTGGTCTAATCACATGTTATCTCTCTCTCTCTCTCTCTCTCTTTCTCTCTCTCTCTTCCTCATGTATGGTTGCTACCGGCTACCGCCTGGCTCTCCCCTGCATCACAACCACCTCCCCTTCTTCATTTTCCTCCACCACCTCTCCACCTCCTCCACCACCTTCCCCATCACCTCCACCTCCACCTCCTTCTCCTCCATCACCTCCCCCTCCCCCCTGCAGGAGGAGCGCAGGCAGCTCTCCAGCATGCTGGGCTGTGAGATCTCCTCCCTGCTGTGCGTTCCCGTTGCCAGTAGGGCCACCGACCAGGTGGTGGCACTGGCGTGCGCCTTTAACAAGGAGGGCGGACAGAGGTGCGTATACACGCCACAGGCTTATCTATGTGTGTGGGTGTGCGCGCATGTGTGTGTGTGTGTGTGTGTGTGTGTGTGTGTGTGTGTGTGTGTGTGTGTGTGTGTAAAAGTGTATGCATATGTGTGCCTTACAACGTGTCAGAGTGCTATTGAATTCATGGAAACATTACCAGAGGCATTCTTAGCTTTTATGACATCTTAAACTGAAGCTGATGTGCCATATATGTGTCAGGGGAGATTCATGTTCACCACACGCATCGGCAAACACTTTGGGTGATAAGAAACTGCCACCTGGGAATGGAAAAGCGATGCTTTATTTCTGATAAGCTGTCATTTGGGAACAACAATATTTCCTTGAATGTCAGTCTACGCTCAGCCTGGTTACCTGTCCCCAACGTTTGTGTCAACACGGATGTTTTTAGGATTGTTATTGTTGTTATTGCTGTTATTATTATTAATTATGAAAGGCAGTGGAATCTGATTACGCTTGTGGATGCTGGCTGCTGTGGAGATGGATGGTCAATGTGCCGATTAACGACAATGTGAACGGTTCCATCCATTATCTTGCTCATTACGCGCTGTGTCGATGTGCGTTATGGTCGGTGTGGCTGTTACACTACAAGTCAGCAAGGGAAGGAGACGGGGAGTGTTACGAATCAGACGACATCCAACAACGTTTCACTATATGGTAGCATAACGTTGTACCGCCGTATAGTGGTTCAAGTGATTCCGAAACAACGATTTTAAAGCAGAAACACAGTTTCTCCCGGCCATCCGTATGAGAATGCAAATACAATTCCTGTTCCCAGTCCATATAATAAAGACGTCCCATGAGGTTTCAGTCCAAGCCTTTGGGGTTGTTGCTTTTTTTTTTTTTTTCACGATGACGAGTACGTGTCTGCCTTGTGCGTCCGCTCCAATGAGATCCATTGTTAATTTGTTGCAACGTGCTGTGCTGCAATCTCTCGCTTTTCTTAAGACAGATATCATCCCTTCTCATAACAAAACAAATGAGCACATCTGTGAAAGAGAGACACCGACTGTGAGCCAGAGAGGCAGAGAGAGAGGATGGGTGCCTTGCAGATGGCGGTGTGGTGTGTGTCAGGTCATAAGTCTGACAGCAGCCATGCAGGTTGCTTGACTTGGCACCCTGTTTTTGGGCATAACGCTTCAGCGGGGGTGCGTGTGTGTTTGTGTGTTTGTGTGTGTGTATATTTGTCTGGGTGTGTGTGTCTGTGTCTGTGCGTATGGGGTAGTATGTGTGTGTGTGTATTTGTGTGTTTGTATTAGTTTGTGTGTGTATATGTGTGTGTGTGTGTGTGTGTGTGTGTGTGTTTGTGTGTGTTTGTGTGTGAGTGTGTGTGTGTGTGTGTGTGTGTATGAGGTAGTATGTGTGTGTGTGTGTGTATGTGTGTGTGTGTGTGTGTGTGAGTGTGTGTGTGTGTGTGTTCATTCTGCCAGCAGCACACCTACTATCACATAAATGCAGGCGTTAACATGAAACCACTCCAGGTGTAAATTAAGAGATAGTACATTTTTAATTAGACGGGAAGAGAAGAGCGATTGTGAATGTGGATGCCATAGTTCACACGTGTCCTGCTGGCCTGGGTTAACATTTGACTGCTGTGGTTGAATCGCTGGAGACTTACATTCCATTTCCATGTTTCTACTTTCTCTCTCTCTCTCTCTCTCTCCCTTTCTTTTTCTTGCATCTTGCTCTGTCCCTGTCTCTCCCTATCTATCTATCTATCTATCTATTCTCTCTGTGTCCTTGTCACACACCATATGCTTCTGCTAGCATTAGAGATTAGTGCCGTTCAGCTCCTGTCTCCAAATCATCTAACTGCACACACCCACACACACCCACACACCCACACACCCACACACACACACACACACGCATGCACACACACTCACGGCCTAACACACACAAATACATATACACACAAACACACATTCCCCCACACACACGCGTCATGTGCATACATTCAGGAATTCTTACATTCTTGACACACACACACACACACACACACACACACACACACACCCTCGTTTGCACTCTCTCATTCTTTGTCAGACAGATGTCAGAAAAGAAAGGATTATATCCTTGAATTCTCCTCTTGTGAGCACTGCTGATGACCACGCGGGCCCCTCATTACCATAGGAACAGCCGCCAGATTACAAAAGCAAATGTGAAAAATGTGTCCACAGCTCCAATCGTGCTCATGCAAATCTCAGTGGAAGCATGTGTACCTGTGATATATGGCCACATGCTGTGCCTGTCCCTAAATGTCCTACGCAGAAAATAGTTTCAGGGGTGTGGTGAAACTTTATTGCATCCAAAAAGACCAAAGTGTGCGTGCTCAGGTTCTTTTCTTTTTTTTCATTCACCTTCCTATTACATATTTCAAATGATAATACTAATATTCATAACGTTATAAATAGTTATGGATTTGGATCGATTTTCTTTCAAGATCACATACATATTTGAAGCCTGTTTTACCTCAAGCAATTGTGTTCAGTCTTAAAATCTCTCCAAATTTATGTTATTAAATATTGAATGTGCAGTAGGCGGTAGCTGCGGGAGAACGATTAAGGCAGATTATGAAAGCAAGACCGGTTGGAAAGCAAAATTGTTGTGGTTTCTTTTTTATTTATTTTTATTTATTTTTTACAAACTGGCTTTTTATATGCCATGTTCACAGAGACCATTGGTTGTGGTACATGACTGTAGAAAAGAGTTGCTGGATTGATATGTCTTCAATTGTCAAATTTTGTTTTCACATGCCAATCATCCCATCATTTGACTTCTGTCATGCAGGCTTTGACAAACTGCATATTTCGTATGCGTCAGAGAATTGTACCACTGCCCTCCTGAGGCTAAATAGGCTAACTGCAGTCAGCTAACCCAAGTCATCAATCCACATTTGGCTGATCCTTTCATCTGATTATTCACTGGAATATTTTGTCTAGGCAGACCATCGTTTGGAATGGTTTTATTTTACACCATTAAGCTCTCATTACACATTTAATGTGACATTAATTGGCATGAGCTGAAAATATGGATAGTTTTCAATATATCAAAGCTTCTCCAAATGAGCAATAGGGGATGTTTCGGAGCAAACAATAGATAACATTTTGCATTGACATTTTTATATTCTTCAGCACGAGTTCCATGGCATGTCTCCATGGTAACCACCATGTTTAGCAATAGGGACACGGTAGGGTGGGGTCAGGATGTCCTCCCAGACAGAAGGTTTTTCGGACTTAGTTAGATGCTAAACCGCTGCTCCTTTTTATTCACTATTTGGTGATTTGTATCCGCACTAGTGGCGTACTTTGAATTAAGATCCATGATCCATGATGATGATCAAGGAACAGGTATGGGGTTAGGCATCTCACTCAATAACGCAGACGGGTTGGTAAAAATAGATGTGTAAGAGAAAATATACATACATAAAAGACATCCTAGATACCCAAACAGCTATGTGAGCATTACATCTGCATATATAATATAAAAAGATTCACAATCTGAGGAAGAATTTGGAGTGATCACAAAATGCTTTGTAATGCTTGCAGATTACATATTTTGGTGTGTCCTAGCAACAGTTTTTGCAATGTTACCTCAAGGTCACCTGCTGCTGCTTGAATCTATTATAATTGGTCCATTCACATGTTTGCTTTTGCGTGTGTGTGTGTGTGTGTGTGTGTGTGTGTGTGTGTGTGTGTGCGTGTGTGTGTGTGTGTTTGTGTGCACAGACACACAGAGGCAGACGAGCACGCCATTCAACACTGTTTCTGCTATACTTCAACTGTCCTTACCTCAACCCTGGCTTTCCAGAAGGAGCAGAAACTCAAAGTGGAGTGCCAGGTGAGATGAGCAAACAGACACAAACACACGCACACACACACAGACACACACACACACACACACACACACACACACACCAACCAGCAGAAAGAGAGAAGGAGAAAGAGTGCAAGAGAGAGAGAGCGAGAGAGTAAGGAGGGAGGTGTGGATTGAGTGTTTTCGGTGCCTAGAGGCAGAGTTGTAGATACACAGGGAATACAAGCAGTGAGTTCAGGTTATACACACACACACACACACTATATATATATATATATATATATATATATATATATATATATATATATATATATATATACACACCCCCGAGGCTGTCTCAAAGCAGCCGCACAAATCCAATTGTTGATATTTGATTTTCTGCACAGGCTCTGTTACAAGTGGCCAAGAATCTCTTCACACACTTGGGTGAGTCCTGTCCGTGTGTGTAGGCCTCCTTCAGTCTGCTTGTCCGTCTCTATCAAGCTGCAGGTGTACAGTCCATTGACTCAACCAGTTGGGGAACTGGTGTTAAAGATAGAGCATGACAGCCCCAGCATGAACAATGATGTGTCTGCCTGTCAGTCTATTGAAGATACTCAATGCAGCATTTCTCACACACCTGTTGCTTCTAAATTTTTATTTCTGTATTATTATAACAAGAACAGAATTCCATATAATAGAATCATAATTATAATAAGAATCATGAGCATAATCACAATAATCATAATGGTAGTCATAGCAATAATACTAATAATACATATTTTTGTTTTTTGTTATTATTGTCTCTATAAGTATAATCATCATGATATACATTTAAAGATTAACATTATCAAACTACTATTATGTTACTTCAATTCTTCTTTGTGTTGCTGTGTGCTGCTGTTGAAATTAGATAGAATACCTTCCCTTGCAGAGATTCTGCTGTAGTTGTTGATCCCAGGAATAATGTAGTATTATTACATTTGCAAGATGTTTTCCATAGAAACGTGCAGAGGGCTGTTGGCTCTGGAGAAGCAATGAGAATACAGGGTTGAACAGAGGGGTCAGACATTGTAGACTGCAGATTACCAAGGATCATATAGGATCGTAATAATGACATGTGACTGCTACTGTCTGCATAACCTGTTCTCACCTCCCTTTGTCACCCTGATCTTTCTTACATTGTTTCTCTCTCTCTCTCTTTCTCTCTCTCTCTCGCTCTCTCTCTCTCTCACACACTTATCCACCTTATCCCTTGGGCCTTGCTTGTTCTATCTGTCTCTCTCTGTCTCTCTCTGTCTCTCGTTCCCTCTTTTCTCTCCCAGACGACGTGTCTGTGCTGCTGCAGGAGATTATAGTGGAAGCCCGAAACCTCAGTGACGCAGAGATGTAAGCTCTCTGATTGATTCTCAACATGTGTGTGTGTATGTGCGTTTGCTTATGAGTGTGTGTGTGTGTGTGTGTGTGTGTGTGTGTGTGTGTGTGCATGCATTTCTGATTGAAAGTGAGCGTAAATGTATTTCACATTGTTTTGTCTCCCCCTTGAGTCTTTTTCATTCATTCAAAATCATTTATTCAAGATTTCATTTTAAGGAGTGTTGAAGTGAACTGAAATGAAGTCCCATAAAATGAGTAGAGGTTTACAAACGAGGTTTATCTCATAGTCACGATCCAAGTGTTAGCACCACCCTAGGGGAAACAAGTTGTCCACTTCCACCTCAGCTTGCAATAACCAAAATACATGATAAGCCAATTGTAAGGACATTTATTAATAAAAAAAATAACACAGCAAACAACGTACAATCAACACAATAACTAATGAACCAATAAACTCACAAAACAAACTCATACGACCTTAAAGGTCGTAACACAAAGACATCCATGTAATTAACTTGATTACCCCTCCAAGGTGTATCCTGTTTCCTGATACTGTCCTGTAATGTCCTCCCTGTCCCTCTCTGTCCTGTTAGCTGCTCTGTGTTCCTGCTGGACCGTGTCAGCCATGAGCTGGTGGCCAAGGTGTTTGACGGGGGCGTGGTCAGCGATGAGGAGGTAACACACACACACTCTGGCATGCATGTTACACACATCCTTTTAATGTAGGTTATAGTTGTTTGTGTTTTTGTATATGTGTGTGTGTGCGTGTATGTCTGTGTGTGTGTGTGTGTGTGTGTGTCCGTGTGTGTGTTTTTCTTTGTGTGTGTGTGTATGTGTCTTTCTGTCTGTCTGTCTGTCTGTGTTTCTATTTATTTGTGGCTGTTTTTGTGCCTGTGTGTGCATATGTATTTGCATATCTCTCATTATCTGCATATATGTGTGTGTGCGTGTGCGTGCGTGTGTGCATGCGTGCATGCGTGTGTGTGTGTGTGTGTGTGTGTGTGTGTGTGTGTGTGTGCGCTGCGTGTACAGAAGGAGTTCCGGATCCCGGCGGACCAAGGCATCGCGGGCCACGTGGCCACCACCGGCCAGATCCTCAACATCAAGGATGCCTACTCCCACCCTCTGTTCTACCGCGGCGTGGACGACAGCACGGGCTTCAAGACCCGCAATATCCTCTGCTTCCCCATCAAGGATGAGAACAACGGTGAGCAGCGGGCTCCGTTACGCACCGTGCACCGCCACATGCATCACAAGCTAATGCTCCCCATCCATTGGCTGTCCCGGTGCCGCCGCGGCACGAGATTGGAAAAGCTCAATTTTATGCAAACCAACGTGACTTCCTTTCTAAGCAGCCTAAAGCAAGGGCAAGGGAGAATGAAAGTGCCGTCATATAAGTGGAGTTATTTTCTGATGTGTAAATAAGGCGAGTGCATCGGGACCGTACTTTTACGTAGGGTTCAGTAAGCGCTCATCATTCTGTGTTCAGAGGATGTGTGTTCTGCTCCTTCGCAGAAGTGCATACGCAGAGGATCATTATGTGAGCGTTAAAAGCTCAAAGCCAAGTCGTTTTGTTTGCCTTTGCGTGCGGTGTCTTCAAACCCACTTTCATCCATCACACGCGTTGTCAGGGACCGTTTTTCACAGCTGAATCTTATGTTATCCCTCAATATCTGATCGCTGCATTTCTCTCCCTCTCTACCTTCTCCTCCTCCCTTTCTCCTGGGGTTCTCACTAACCAACGCTCATGACTACGCTTCCATCTCTCCACCTTCATCTCTCCACTTGCAACTGCAATCATGATCTCCTTCAAATCTCTCGCTCCGTCTCCCTTTCTCGCTCCATCTGCCTCCTCATCTCTGCCGTCGTTTTTCCATCCCTTTGTCTCTCACCTTCTTTTTCCTCTTCCTTTTCATATGCTCCCTCTTGCTCCCTTGTTCTCTCTCTGTCTTTATCATTCTCTCTTTTTCTCTCTCTCTATCTCTCTCTTTCGTCATTACTCTTACTTTCCTGTGTTATCTGCTCTTCTACATCCCCCCCCCCCCCCCCCCCCCAGAGGTTATCGGAGTGGCTGAGCTGGTCAATAAAACCAACGGGCCGTGGTTTAATCGCTTTGATGAGGATCTGGCCACTGCTTTCTCCATCTACTGTGGCATCAGCATCGCCCATGTGAGTCCACTCCCCCCCCCCCCCTTTCCACACACACAAACACACCAACCCACACACACACACACACATACAAACACACACACACTGTGACGAGTGTACCTGCTACCATGCAGATAGATTGCCGTGTCATCCATAGGCACCTTCAGATTTACAGCCCAAAGCAACAATAACAACGTTTTGAACAGGTTTGTTGAACTATTGAGGCCACTCACTGTTATTATATATATATAAAACTTTGATAAAAAGGGAGGCAGGATCGTGTATTATTTAGGGGTATTTGAGCTTCATAAATACTAGCAGGACATGTGTTACACCTTTCCGAATGTACTTCACCTTGGCCCATCCTACAAGTACTGTTGCATTTCTTGAAGTAGCTCCAATTAAAGAAGGTTGTTATCTTCTTGAATGTTTCCCTTCAATTACAAATAAAGCCCATACAAATATGAATGTTTGCAGGAGTAAATCCCATTAGCCAACATTTCTGGAATCGATTGCTCCTATCTGGCACAATGAAGGTCGATCAATGCTTTCCATGGCCGGGCAAGGCAGGCTAGGGCTGTAAGTGTTTCATCTGTAGATTTGATAGTTTTTATAGTATGGTTTGTGTTTGTGCACGGAATCCACTGGAATTATTGTGCTGCAAAATTATAGACGGTGAGTATGGTAATGCTAATGATGAAATACAAGTACAAGTGAATTGTATTTTAAAAAAAAGGAAATATGGTTTTATGATGATGATGACAATGATGAGGATGATGATGATGATGATGATGATGTTATATAAGATTAGAGAAATAGATCTAACTACCATTAACTACTTTTCCTTTTTAAGGTGTAAATATTGAGTCTTTTTGTTATGCTGAAAGGTTTTTGTTGCATTGCCTCAAAGCTGCCAGAATCATTAGCATCTTTGAGGCATTGATGTGGCTGAGTAATGTTCAAGATGTTAGTCCAGCACTCAGACACACGTCAAACACCTCCTTAACTTAGTGACCTTTCTGACTGATATTGATCCAGTCAGAATAATTCCATTTATTATTTTTGTTGGCCTCTTAGCCTCTCCTGCCTGGCCTTCACCTGTGCAATAATCAAATATTCATCAATGTCTATGATTACTTTCAATCAATCCGATGCCAATTAGTTTGGGTTAGGTTTCTTTCACAGAGGTGCATGAAAGGTAAATGGATTGCGTAGAATTGTGTGCAGTGATGCGTATAGGAAACTAAAACCAATATTTGAAGAATAGAAAACAGATGAAAAATGCATCAAAATGCATCCTAGTGTGTGACATTTTCACCTTCACTTAACTAAACCTCCCCTGGGAGATATTGCCCTGTAGCTTTGCCACAATTTGTTTTTTTTATATATATATATATGAAAATATAATGACCACTTGGCAGGTCATTAATCATTTAAACACAAATTAATTATGAATTAGTGTTGCATGCTTGTGCATGGTGTGGAATCTTAAAACCTGTTTGCTAAAGTGTATGCAGGGTCATGCATCCTGTATGCATAGTCTAGTAACAACTATACATCAACCATCATGGCACCATTGGTGTGTTCCTCAATGTTAAACATATATAAGGGTTGTTTTATGCTGTGGTTTAACAGTTGTGTGTGTTTGCATCTGTAGTCTCTGCTCTACAAGAAGGTCCATGAAGCTCAGTTCAGATCCCACCTGGCCAATGAAATGATGATGTACCACATGAAGGTGAGGAAGACACACACACTCGCAGGCACACACTCATGCATTCACACACACTCATAAACACACACTTGGGCATGCTCACACACACTCACGCACACACACACACACACACTTGCAGGCACACACTCATGCATTCATACACACTCATAAACACACACTTGGGCATGCTCACACACACTCCGCACGCACACACACACACACACACACATGCACACACACACAAACACAAAAACTTGCATCTTAGTAAACTGGCATAGCGAGCTTATCTTATTATTATTAATAAATATATTATTGTTATTAATATATTATATATTATATAATTATATAATATATTTGTATTATAAATTTTGTATTTATTAACCAGGTGTCGGAAGAGGAGGTGTCAAAGCTGTTGGTGGTAGGGATCGAACCAGTGAAAGAGATTCACTCCTGCTTTGCTGAGTTCACGTACACACCACGGTCCCTTCCTGACGACACCACTCCCATGGTAGGGGGCAGAGAGACGCTTGTTTTTTTAAGACTTTGTTGTTGCTTTGGTAATCCAATTATGAGATTGTTTCGGTGCCGATGGAGCACCTTGACATTGAAATTGAGGGAGAGAAGGTGAGAGGAACACAGAGAGGGAGAGAGATTGAGAGAGAAAAATGGAGCCGAGACAGATAACAAAGAAAAAAGCGATAACAAAGAAACAGGGAGTGTGAGAGAGAGACAGAGACAGAGAGAGAGCGAAAGAGAGAGAGGTGGGGGGTGGGATTTATATTTTTACAATGGAAAACGAGAGAGGGTTTAAGATTACTAAACAGACGGAGCCCAAGAGACATTTTGTTTTTGAAAACAAAAGGGATATGGTGCAGGACGGGGATGGTGATATGGTCATAAAGATGATAAATAAAAGCAGAAGTGCGTGCAGGTTGAGAGAGAGAAAGAGAGAGAGAGAGAGAGAGAGAGAGAGAGAGAGAGAGCGAGAGAGTGAGAGTGAGACAGAGGAAGCAAGGTGAGAGTGTTGTCATTTGTGTGATTTCCCCTGTGCTGGTGTGTGTGTGTGTCCACAGGGTATTCTGAGCATGTTTGAGGACATGGGCTTCATCAACACCTACAAGATAGACCTGCGCACGCTCGCAAGGTACCACAATTAAAAAAGTTTGATAAAAGTGGCTGCTCTTTCATCCAGACCCCTTGTGGGTATAGAGTTAGGGAAAGGTTAATTAAGGGATTGTGATTACATCTTACAGTATCATTAATAATAAGGATAATATTACAATGATAATAGCAGGCAATAGGTCATCATATTCATCATTGCCGTCGTCGTCATCTTTGATATCATCAGCACCATCCTAAATCAACATCTACCTCATCTTGCTTGTTAATCAAATCATCCCTCAGATTTTAATAAAACAGATTTATGCATGCAGGCTTTTCATGTGTTCCCATTGTAATGACGCGAGTCAGTATCCTACCAGGGTATTGTAATAAGGCAGGTGGTGATACTTATAATAATTCTACTAATTCTAATACTAAGCGTGTCTCTGTGACAGGTTCTGTCTGATGGTGAAGAAAGGCTACCGAGACCCCCCCTACCACAACTGGATGCACGCCTTCTCAGTCTCACACTTCTGTTACTTGCTCTACAAGAACCTGGGCCTGGCCAACTACCTCGAGTGAGTACAGAAGGGAAGGGCTGGCGGGCCAGTGTAGTGACTAAGGGTGTTGGGATTCCTAGTAAGAAGGTACTGGGTTTGATTGCCAATGTCCACAACCTGCCTGTAAACAGGCAGGCCAATGTACACAACCTGCCTGTAGGCATCCTTGAGCAAGATGCCCTAACCCCTACCTGCTCCTTAATGGTACTTATCTGAATTTACTGTAAGTCGCTGAATTTATTAGGTAGTACTAAATAGTTAACAGTACATTTTGATTTGTCCCTTCAGCTACATCTACAGTAGCTTTGTCTGTTATTGATATGAACTATATGATGTGGTATCTCCATCCTCTCCAGGGACATAGAGATCTTTGCGCTCTTTGTCTCCTGCATGTGCCACGACCTGGACCACCGTGGCACCAACAACTCCTTCCAGGTTGCGTCGGTAAGATGGCCGCACAGTCGTCAGAACCGCATGCATACAGTGAACCACAAAACACTCCTCAAGCTCTACATCGTAAAATTAACAAAGAAACTTAAAATTAGGAGAAACTGTGAATTGAAGCCTGACTTGCACTTGCACACATGCACACACACTGACTTGCACTTCCACACATGCACACACACACACACACACACACACACACACACACACACACACACACACATACGCACACACAAATGAGCCACTGGCTATAGCCATTAAAATTTACAGAACCCGACACAAAATTACACCTGCCCTGATTTATTTTTCCATTACACAAATTGCTTTTTTTCATTATTTATTATGATTAATATATGTAAAATAATTATATTTTCCGATATCAGAAGGCAAAAACAAATAGTGTGAGTGATGTTTGGCCTGATATATGTGTGTTCCTGTTTTTGTTTCATAGCAATCCGTGCTGGCTGCTCTCTACAGCTCTGAAGGCTCTGTGATGGAGGTGGGCTGCCGTCCAATCACAAGTCTCTCACACTCTCAATCACTCACAGCCCTATAATCACCAGTCTGTGAACAGAGGATGAGGAAATGAGCACACATAACGCTTTATATAATTAAATATGATAGATACCATTATGTCATAATGTCATTAAAGCCCCATTCATATACTATTCGTGGCAGACCTGATCGTAGTTATTCTTTCTCCTCAATGATCATATCCCTATTTTGTTGAATGATAGTCTGACCTCTAGTGGTCCGATATGTGAATTACTGCTAAAATTGGCATAACCATTTGCCATAATTTACTTTTTAAATGTACTAACGTTATTAATACACTGTTTTTTTCATGTTTTATTGTGTGATTATTTATTTTGTTTATTCAGAGGCACCACTTTGCCCAGGCTATCGCCATTCTGAACACACACGGCTGCAACATCTTCGAAAAGTTTTCGAGGAAGGTTGGTGACACTGTTAAACATTAAACCTCTTGTTTGCCATCACACCAAAATTCCTTTCAGTACGTCTTTGGTCATATGGTTCTTTATATAGGCTGTACGTTTGTGTTGTTATCAGGACTATCAGCGCATGTTGGATCTTATGAGAGACATCATTCTGGCTACTGACCTGGCTCACCACCTCCGCATCTTCAAGGACCTCCAGAGGATTGCTGATCGTATGTACCATTGATGATGTAGTGGATTATCTAATATTAGTTCAGTAGTTGATATCATTATTATGATTATGTTTATGATTAGTATTATTGTGTTATAAGATCAGACGAGCAGTGTAACAATATATAGAACAAAATAACTCTCACTCTATCCCATATTTGCTGAACCAACACTCATTTATTGTAACACAAATCTATTTAGATGTTTTTTCATCTAAATAGCTCTCTTGTGTTACTCCTCCAACATTTACCAGAAATAACCTCGAGGCTACAAAACACTTTGAACATCATTTGAGGATTGTTCATTTGGCAGTTGGAGGTTGGAATATTGTTAGCAAATATGATGAGAAAGATGATATGTTTATCCCATCCAGCAAATCAGCCGCATGCCCGCCTGCCTAATGGTTGGAATAATGGTGTTTGGAATGTTATTAGATGAAATATGTCTGATGGTTAATAAAGTGATAAGTAACACAGTCTGCCTGTTTGGAAGTGTGAGTTTGACACTGGGTGTGTTTCAGTTGGCTACAACCGGAACAATCGAACCCACCGCTCCCTGCTGTTGTGCCTACTGATGACGTCATGTGACCTGTCGGACCAGACCAAAGGCTGGAAGACCACGCGCAAGATTGCGGTCAGTTCACTGTTTCATGACTAAAAGTATATACATGAGGAGTGTCAAATGGACTTGTAATTCATGTGCCAGGGCCATATCTTTAGCATAGGCTTACATTTTGGACGATGTATAGTTGCATTAAAGGGTAAGTAAACCCCCGTTATAGCAGGAGCACTTCCGGTGTAAATAAAAAGAGAAAAGGACACATTAGGTTCCATATGGTTCCATAGGAGCAAGTGTGCTGGGCGTGGTCAAACGTTATCAAAGCTGGGTGCGCAACCAATAGAAAACCTGAAAATAACAATCTGGAAAAGTAGCAGACTTCTTGTATGTAACAGAGAATTTCCCCTCTTTGATAACTTTCTACACTTTTAGTAGAAAAGAACAAAGAAATGTTCACCAACACTTTGCGAGACCCAAACAGAACCATTTTAAACTGAAAAAGCGTTATGGGTACTAACCCTACCATGCATCATTTTTTATTCTAAATATTTTTCTTAGCAACCATTAAATAATGTATGATTTATGATGCTGATGCCCTGCTGTTTTCTGTCCTAAATTCAATCTAACTGATGTTAGATCTTCTTTAATCTATCAAAACAACTGACAATTTAAAAAAACTATGATCCCGGTTCCCGGTCCCTCCAATGTCTACAATTGACTTGTGGTGTTGTTTATAGTTGCGTCTTCTGATGTTGTCTACTGAACTCTGTTGTCTATCACTCTGTATGTCCATGCAGGAGCTGATCTATAAGGAGTTCTTCTCACAAGGAGATCTGGTATGTAACAGCATCCAAACTCTTCCTCATGTGTGTGATATTTCCTTTTCATCAATAACAATCTGCATATATGTGCAATTAAACTGTGTGTGTGTGTGTGTGTATGTGTGTTTGTGTGTGTGTGTGTGTGTGTGTGTGTGTGTGTGTGTGTGTGTGTGTGTGTGTTTGCGTGTGTGTGTGTGTGTGTGGGTGCATGCATGCATGTTTGTGTGTGTGTGCGCACGTGCTTGCGTGTGTCTTTGTGTGTGTAGGAAAAAGCCATGGGGAACCGACCCAGTGAGATGATGGACCGGGAGAAGGCCTACATCCCAGAGCTACAGATCAGCTTCATGGAGCACATCGCCATGCCCATCTATAAGTAAGCTCCATTGTTCTTTTAGCAACAGATTAATGCTAAATATAGGTCATAGAATACTGCAGGCAACCACCCCCACTTGCTATAGTGGGAAATGGGGCACAACAATTATGGATTCAGAGTTGACGTACAGTATATGCTCCACAAAAATGAATGTCACAGTAGCAGGGATTTGCACTTATTAGCATTTTTAAATGTTCTCTAAAAATGGTTATATTAGGAAGATAATATTTCATTATTTAATATGAAGTAAAATATGAAAGCAATGGTTTAATTGTATTGTATTGTAAGCAACAAAACAAAAAAATCAGCAATCATATATAGGCTACTCACCTTATTATCAGCAATTTCTTCAAACCCATTTTGGGAAATATTTGGAAGAAAGGGATCACCAAAGAGCTTCCAGCATACTGCAAATAAAGAAAACCTGAAGTGCAGAATGTTTCCAGTCTACTCTACTAGATATTACCTAAAAACCTCCCTAAACATTTAAAGCATAGAACTGTATGGCAGTGCATATATTTGTTTCCCATCCCTACTCTCTCCACTCTCTCCTCTCACCCTTCTCCCTGGTTCTCTCCCTCCCCTCACCACCCTTTGCGTCCGCAGGCTGCTGTCGGAGTTCTTCCCCCGGGCCACCGAGCTGTACGAGAGGGTGGCGGCCAACAGGGAGCAGTGGACTAAAGTCTCCCACAAGTTCACCATCCGGGGTTTGCCTAGCAATAACAGCCTGGACTTCCTGGATCAGGAGTATGAGCTGCTGCAGTCCCAGGGGGCCTTCGGCAGCGATGACCACTGTATCAACGGTTGCCTGGATGATGGGGAGGGAGGGCAGGGTCAGTGATAGAGACGAAGATGATGACTAAGATGCTGATGAGGAGGATCACGGCGAGTCTCAGTGCTCTTGCCGAGGTTTTATGAGAGGCTGAACACAGCTTTTTTTCCAATCAACCCCCTGCGAGAGAGGAAGAGAGATCTTTCTCTTGTCCGCTGTCCTCCACTTAGATACCTTAGCAGGGGTAGGAGGTCATGCACAGCTTGACCTCGAACGGGGGGGATCCCTACATGAGCGGATCAGACAGAGACAGATTCAGTGGACTCTGGGGGACAGATGCAGTGTGCTGATTTGTCTCCATGCCGGGAAGCAGGAAGCAGGGGACAAGTTGTGTCTTTTTGCTCCACCACAGTTACACTGGAGGGGGGCGGGGGGGGGCGTTATTTTGAGAGCGAGTTCATAAGGAGATGATGTGGGACGATGGGATGATTGTAAAAACACATCCGTACACATAAGCAAGCACACACCCACACACACACATTCACACTTGTACAAAAAAAACACACATTGTTGAGTGGAAACACCATATGATATATATACACACAATACACACAACTTCGACACTCACATGAGACAGAAAAAACGACTACTCAATATCAAGAAGACGACACCAACATGTTCAACCTACATGAAGTGCTAATTCCATTCTGTACAATGTTTTGTAACAGCTTCTATTGAATTAAATGGTTCCAGTTTGTCAACGCTCAACTCAAACCGTCTGTGACTCACCTTACGCTTAGGAAGGCATTTTTTACATGCACCTTGTTGATTATTCTCTTCACCTAGTATTAGTTACACTATTCAGACTCGCTACTCAATGAATGCAGTCCGTTTTTTTTTATACCATTCGATAAATTATTTTTTATTCAGCATTTCAAGGAATAAATTATTCATGACCATTTTTACAGGAGAAACATATTAACATGAACATATGTATTTAATTACTTTTATGATATTTACAAAATATTATGCTTTTTTGGGGGGTGGGGGGGTTTCAGGGGACAATTTGACAATCAGTGAATGATGTTAGAGTCACTTAACCGAATTGGTTCACAGAACCACACAGACGCACACACAGACACACCTTATGTCGTACATACACATATATGAGTAGATCAATGCCAATTCTCAAACATTCTCTCTGTCCCCTTTCTCCCCTTCCGTATTCTATTGATTTCTCTGAAAAGAAGAGAAACCCAGAGAGGATGGAGACAGAGCGTCTGAAACCCTTTACAGAGATCCTTTACCGTGTTTCAGTGTGCGCGTGATAGACTAGAAACCATCGAGTGTGTGTAAGACGGATCTGCCTTATTGTCCATATTTGCTGCCTTTTCCAGAGCTTTTAATATATGAACATTTAAAATAAAGTCTCTTTTAGTATTTATGTTGTATATTTGTTATAGACATATAGTTTTTATTACCGAGACGTTGACTGGATGACCGTGCGGTTCAGAAGATGTATATTTGTGAAATACCTGTAAAGACCTCAGAAGTCCTATTTCATGCTTTTTTTTTTCTTACAAAAAACTATAAGAAAATGAAAAATGAATCTGCACAGCAGATTGGTCATGGCTAGACTGGACTTTCATGTGTTGTGTTTAGTGGAGTATTACAGAATGCATTGTACAGGCCATCATTCATTTGTCTAACTGCCCCCAATCCCCTGAACAGTTTTACAATGTCGGAGTTGTAGAGTTTTTTCAACTCTGAACGAATTAAACAGACAGGAGTACTATTATGTGTTTTATATAATTATATTACATACATTCAATGATATCTTCAGTTCTATTTAATAATATTAGAGATATGAAAAGGTTACCATGGATGCTGCAGAATTGGATAACGGTTATGGCTAGTGCTGTGTGTGTGTGTGTGTGTGTGTGTGTGTGTGTGTGTGTGTGTGTGTGTGTGTGTGTGTGTGTGTGTGTGTGCATGTGTGTCTGTGTGTCTGTGTGCGTGTGTGTGCGTGTGCGTGTATGTGTCTGTGTCTGTGTGTTTGTATTTGTGTTTTTCTGTGTGTGTGCTGAGGAGAGAGAGAGAGAATGGTAATAAGGACAAATGTAAAAACACCTGGTTGTATCAAACCCAGTCACGGTAATTGCGTACAGGTAGAAATTCATAGAAAACGACCAGCTTTAGCCCTTTTATGCAGACCTCATAGAGGTAATAAAGGCAAACACAGGTCGAAATTATGCAGTTGTGAGAGACACAAAGTATTTTAAAAAATCTTAATTTCGTTTTCTATAGCTTTTACATATAATGTACAAGCTATATATTGGTATCATCATATTTACTGACCTTTTATTCAAATGTTGCGAAAGGTTACCAGGAAACCAGTCTTACTGGTGAAAAGAGCTCTCTCTTTGTCATAGTTACCCTCCAATTCTGTTATCCCCCAATACTCCGATGCCTATACAGAACCCCTACCTATTTCAGACCTGCCTTCTGTCGTGTGTCGTCTGCCAGCCGGATAATGCATAGATCTCTATGTAAATACTCACACCTGTTGCTGTTCATGTTGGTTCTAGTCTCTCCGGAACCATTAAAGGGACCGTTTCTCATTATTATAACAAAAAAAAACATGCCTACATTTTTTTAGATGTCATGTGGATACCATCCACAATACGTTCTGATGCACATCTGTATTGGCATGTCCAATAGGGCTGGAGTGAGTTATCAACATCATGGCTGTATTCTATCAGCTCACACGTAAGACCCCCTCCCATGCTGTTCTTAGCGAAAGGAAGGTGAGGCAGAGCATGAGGCTTTCTGATTACACCGAGGGCATCACTGGAGTATGGGAGGAATCAGTATATTTCCGTCAGACAGAAAGACAGATGGAAAGTTGTGTGGATAATGGCAAGCCGACCCTACATTGTAAAACATAAAAAAACAATGTTTCTGTCCCTTCTATTGCAATATTTTGTGACTTTCATTGTAAGTCGATGGATGAAGACAATTTAGTGCTAAGACTTCTTTTTATTCTAGGCCTCACACAGACTTCTCTATGGGGTCTATATGTCCACGTATGTGTGAATGATTAGCAAGTCAAGACTATGTGCCAATTCAGCAATTTCTACTCTCTGTACAAGCTGCAAGTGCAAAGGCTATTCCTTTAAATCTTTTTTGGATCAAATTCAATTTTCAGTGGTTAACTTCAAATAATTACTATGGTGAGGGCTAGGTTTATACTTCATATTTCAGGTTTAAAAAAACTAAGACAGATTAGGCACTACTGTACGTCCAGAGGTAAAGCAACATATTATTTTACCAACACAGATTCACAGGACTACTTCCTGGAGCGTAATGTTATCGTGATGATCACCTGTGAAATATTTGTTTAGTGGCAACTATATAAATGCTGTAAATAACAAAAGTTTTAAAAGCAGATTTGATTGTCTATTTCATTAATACAATGGAAAATATGTCAACTTTTCAGATTCTTCATTATATGTGAAGTGGTTGCATTTAGACCATTCAGTTGTTATATTTTTTTTCTTTAGTTTCTTTTCTTTTTTTTCTCCTAAGAAACCCCGTTACATTACATTTCAGAGGCTGATACAACATGATGTGTATTTACTGCATATATGATATACTAGCAGTAATAGAAAACCAAAATTAGCCTGAAATATATACATGATGCTTATCCTGTTTATCATTCGTGTAAAGATAAATATATATTTTTGGTCAAGGCGATGCAAACATTATTGATCTTGTTCTTCAGGTATGAAAAAAAAAGTTGAACAAGGCATTTTGGAAAGAAAACAGAAGAAAATGTGACTTTTTGGAATAAATCTGGTGTAAGACTTGACTACCGTCACCTGCCTCCTTTTTATCCCTACAACTCACAGGGGTACTGGGGGTAAGTAAGGGTACTATAAAGAGCTATAAGCTATACGCTCTACTATATATAAAATAACTAGGATAGTGTAGTGCCTTGGTGTTCAACTCCCATCCAAACCCTATCATGGGTTAATCCCCAGTGCCTGCAGCCTACATATAAACTCCCTCTAGCAATATAACTAGAGGGACACTTATCGGTTCCTTAATGACATGTATCTGTATTCACTCCAAATTGTTTTGGATTAAAACGTTTGCCAAGCAGGTAAATAGCGTAGCATAGTTGCTCTGCTCTCTGACTTTAAATGTTTGCGCAACCCAGGTGAACCAGGGGTAGCAGTTAGAAACTAATCTTTTTAGAAACTGGCTTGTGCAGCACTTTTTGTAGTGACTCCAATTTTAAGTGTATGCTTTGACTGTTCTCAACCTCTCTTGTAAATAACTTGCATTATTTCCTTGGTAGTCTCTCAGTTTAAAGGTCTGTATCTCTGAGAACCGAAGACGAAAGAAAACATAATTGTTACATTTACATTTAGATTGAACATTTATCAAAATGTGTCCATGTGAATAGGCACTCTTACAAAAAGGGTTATTTGGGGTTCTATATAATAAATCAAGGTTTTATATAGAACCTGAAGGTTTTCCATATAACCATTTATTCTTAGTGTGCAGCTTTCACCAGAGTTATATAATCAGGCAAGTATTAGCTGGTAAGGAAACCATTGTGTCTAGGGTCCTTCCTGACATGCTATCTACTGGCCGCAGTTGACATTCACAGACACACACACACACACACACACACACACACACACACACACACACACACACACACACACACACACACTGCGTTGTTTTGGTGGCTGACACAGGACACATTGTATCATACATGGTGTTAAGGGCTCACTCAGACAGCTTTCACACCTCACTCCTGAAGGGCTTAGTGTGTTTTTGTATCATCCAATGGTCTCTAACCACCAAGAACCCTTCAGGCCAAGGCCTCTCCTCGAACGGGCTGCCTTAGGTTGAGGACTCTAAGTGTCCCTGGCTGCTCATCATTTTAATTTAAAATGTTTAGTGCCAAATCATGTCACAAATCAGCTCACTTTACATTACTTTCATGCATTAGGAGAACACAGAACTAAACCAAAGGTAAGCTGTTAATACAACATTGTACACAGAATGTTATATTATCCTAGTATTATCCTGAGTATATCGTTATATCATTCTAACATATCATATTAGGTATACTATCAAAATACTGGAAACTTTTATTGTCTTGACGGCCTCAACCTCTTACTCTGTACTTTTTCACTTTATCAAATTATTGTATTGTATGTTCAAATTATAATCACTGCCATATTTATAATTACAATAAATATTTAGAAAATCATACATGTTCAAGTGCTGCTTTCTCGCGTGAGTTGATGTCCGTGAGCTCTGCGCAGTGAGAAGTGCAGGTAGTCCGCCATTGCTGTATGATGAGCTACTGAATTTGGCATATTGGCTGTCAACAATAAATTGCTTTGCGGGGACACGGACCTAAAAGGAGGGTCGATTGAAAGCCACATCGGCTGTTCCGTAAATAGTATAAGTCCCTGTCCCTTTTCGAAGAACACTTTCATGTAAATAAGCAGTATAGTGACCAAGTTACCATGTCTACTCTCAGCAAAGGCGGTCCCAAGAAGGATACCAAGATGAGGATACGGGCCTTTCCTGTAAGTACAGACCGCAATACGTGTTCCGTTTGCGAACAGCAGCTGACTCGATCGCCGTGGTCTTGGTTGCTTGCAAAATGCTAACATGTTTAACAGCTAACCAGTAAATATGGCATGTAAACCGTCAACAAAACTGCAGGCGTCAAATTCACTGTTGGTCAGTGTTTTTACTCGGGAGTAGACAGTGGGTTTTGCTAACTTTGTGACTCATCGCACACCCAGTGAAATGTGTCATGTTAGTCAACCTGCTATAAGTTACTCCTTTCAATTAGCACAGCTAGCTCAGTTTTTTTACACAGCAAGCTTCACTCGTACTTGCTTTCTAGACAGTCAATGAATGAGACTCACAACACGTTTCCATTCTCTTCATGTAGTAAGTTCTCATCATAAATGTACGACACGTTTGCAATGTAGTATATTGGGACAGCATTTCAGAACATGTGTGTTGCTTAGCACAGTGACACAACATTCGCCTACATATTTGTATTACCTGTTAAAGTTGTATTTACGTGAAAGTGTTTTGGTTGCATTGTTTTAGTTTAATCAAAGCGAAATAGTTCTATATGGCACTGGCATGTATTTATTGTGTGACTGAGTCATGCAAGGAGTTCTTCTAAATTAGATGACCTATACAATGTGAATTGTGGCCGGCAGTTACTTGTTGAATATACTTGTGCTCTCCCCTCTCTGGGGAGAGCACACTCTATCTGTTTGGTTGTTCACCTGTAAGTAATATCTTTTAGGTTTGCACTATATCCAAAAGAGCTGTGCTTAAACTCCTAAAAGAAGCCCAGCCCTTTTTGTTTTCTTTTTTTTTTTTACAGAGAAATTGCCATTAGAGGATCGTTTTGACATATATGTGTTTGGGCTTGCCTGGCATGAAGGAGCCACTTGCAATTCTACTGACTAGCAGAATTTTGTTTCACATGTCCATGTCTTCCTATAGTTGATATACACCCCAAGAGACTTGACAAACAATGAATAAAGGGCCCTTACCTGTGCTCCCTTAATTACTGGTCAGTGGGGGGGGGGGGGGGGGGGGGGAAGAAGAATGTCGTCGCTTCCATTCAACAATGATTGATGTTAAACATTTTTACCCTGTGGTAACCTCTGCTTACTAACAAAATGGATACGCCCTGATATTTGCCGTCATGTTGTGACACTTGTTATCATACCAGATTCATTCCGTTTCAACTGCCTTTTTATTTTCCTTTGTCACATTGAAAATACTGTTTCAGTGGACCCTACAAGGTTGGGATTATACATTGTGTTATTACTAGTAAACGCCAGTTACATTAAAACCCTGCCCACCAAAAGTGATGAAGAGCATTATGCTGTTGGCGTATTAAAGGAAAGGATTTTATGAGTAAAAAAAACCATCACATTATCGAATTTGCCACTGCAAACATTTCATCTATTAAGAATTGTCATACTTTCAATTACATTATCCTACTACTTATACGGCTACTTACTAAAATCAATAATTTCACACAAAACAATAACCCCAAAAATTATTTTATTGATTTAATAATGATTTGATTGCTTCCGCTAAGAAAAAGAGTCGGTTCGATTCTACGGTTGGAACTGCGTCCATAACAACTTAAACTCTGTACTCTTTTTAAGATTAGCCTACTTGGCGTTAAACTGAGCATTTCCATTGATGGAGAAGTGAGACAAGGTGAATGAGACTCCTTTGGGAATATTGATATTTACGTTTCCGTCCTGCCGTGGATTTGCAGATTGATGTGATCCAGGTCCTTCAGAGTCTTTGATCAGAACTGCGACCATAGCAACGGTCTGTTATGTATAGCAGTGGTCTGCTTTTCATAAAAATAACAGAACAAAGACTGTACACAAGTGTGGAAAAATAGCACCCATAAATTATTGCAGTCAAATAGTAAAATATAGCTTTGTTATCTGAAACTAATACTGGGTTTGCCTTATTTGGTCTATAATATTTTAGGGAGAGGATTAAAACAAACTAATGTTTATGTCTGAAGGCATAGTTAGCTGTCATCATCAGTTGACTTAATGGTGTTGACTCACCTCATAGAGATTCTTAAGCAACCAATATAAAATGTAAAACCACATGTAAGGATCTTACATGTACACATTGTGTAATTCCTGAATGGTATCCAACTGCTATTTTTTTCTCAACTCTCCCAAGGTGGAATTTTAGTGCTTATGGAACACGAGCACGTTAACCAGATTTAATTGTGGATGTGATATCCGTGGGGTAATTGTCCAGGAAAAATCTTTTTATTTCTCTCACAGGTCTGCCCTTGTGTGCAGAAAATCCCATTGTCATTTCAAGACACGACTTCGATAACATGATAAAGTATAGACATGGAATCCATCTTGTACCGGCACATTTGTCTGTTATAAGTAGCCATTGTCCAAATAATGCAGCCTATTCTGGGGTTAAAACGAGAAACGGGTTAGTTGGCCCATGGGCTTTCCTTGCACACAACTTGGGTCTACATTTAATCTATTATTTGTATAACTTTTTTTTTATAACTTAATATTACTTCAACATGATCAGTTGTTGTTACACATTGGCAAAGATGTGTTTTGTGAGTCGTGTGAAAGCGAAGAGAAGATGCAGTATATGCTTTGGTAAGAGGAGGCAGCATTTACTCCGATGCTTCTTTTCACATTCTGGTACTGGGTATTTCCTCATCAGTTAATTCAGACTCAATGGAGGATGGACTGCTTTAAATGTGAGGCAACACCAAACCACTACATAATAGTCATAATATAATATAATAATAATACGTAATTCCACAAAACCCATTTATCATCGGTAAGAGGAGGAAAATATGAATCAAATATCTTGCACTGTGATTGTTTTGTGATTACTTTTGGCTATTTGTTTCCTCATCTGTGATTGAGAGGGGGAGTAACGATGCGTTCTCTGGGGCGAAAATACTGCAAACTATTATTTCTATTTCTCACTCGTATCGCTTGTTTTGTGTTTTTTGTTTTGTTTGTTTTTTTGGGGGTTTTTTCCGCTTCTTGGCCGGCCCCTGCTACAGATGACCATGGACGAGAAGTATGTCAACAACATCTGGGACCTTCTGAAAAATGCCATCCAGGAGATCCAGAGGAAGAACAACAGTGGGCTGAGCTTCGAGGAGCTGTACAGGAACGCTTACACCATGGTGCTCCACAAGCACGGGGAGAAGCTCTACACGGGCCTGCGGGAAGTAGTGACGGAGCATCTCATCAACAAAGTAAGGCCACCACATCAGTCCTCAGAGGATGTCAATATTGATATTTTACAAAGCAGGAACAGGAACACACATTGTTTTTCTCTTTTCCTGCCTGCGGATTAAACGTGATTCACAGAGTTTGCGAAGAATGTTTTTGCTGGTTTAAAGGCAAAATTACAGATCTAGGAATTACAGTGATGTTGTTTAACTGGTTAGAACGTATGTAAGTTTGCAGTAAGAAGGTCTTGGGTTCAAAACCCTGTCGTGGCCGCTTATGTGTGTTCAGTTTGAATGTTCATCCCCCCGCCATGGTCACACCATTTACTTATGGCATGAGAATAAGTAAGTGGATTATAAAATGTATGTAAGCATGCATGTTATGAGGAACCGCTCATAGCGTGTGACGCCCTGGAAGCCAAACCCTGGCGTAGAAATTAAATCCTACAACAAACGAAACGTTAGTCACATTCCGCAGTCGCACGTCCAAGTTCTAAAATATACAGAAACCACAGACTCAGATTACCGCCATCTCTCCACTACACTTACACCCAACACCTGTGACACCTTACCCTGGCCAGACAAAGCAAGCGTGAGGTGATGATACATCACCACCACCTCCAGGTGTAGGAGGAGGAGGAGGAGGAGGTGGTGGTGGTGGCGGCAGAGGAGGAGGAGGAGGAGGAGGAGGAGGTGGTGGTGGCGGAGGGATGCCGCCATGCCCTTTTAGAATCTCAGTCCAGCGAGGCGCCATGTTCACAGTGCTGAGTCACTCTGCAGTGGTTTCTTTATCAAGTCTGTATGTACACGGAAGGTGGAGAGGGAGAAAAGGCCGCCCGATCATAAAAGTACACTACGTACAAGAAAGCAAGCAAGTTGGAACCGGGTCTTGCTCTCAGGGGATGTATAGAGAGTCCCACTATATTTCCCCTGTCAGAGCCGTTGGACAGTAATGGACTGAAAAAGGGCACTAGCTGGAAGGGAAAGGTTGGCCTTGGCTGCAGCTCGTAGTAAAGGTTGTAATAAAAAGTATATGAATCTTAATAATGTATGGTAAAGTGGTGGTACCTGTTGAAGGGTTCACATCATGACAAACGGTGACCTTTCTGAAGAGGGGGTTTGTGATGTAAAAATTGTATTTGTCAGCCAACCATTCTCAATGTAAATATTCAATTTTGAATATAGTACAGGCAACTGGATGTCTGGAAGGGTACTTCATTTCTGTCAATGAAATTAAGTCAGGAACAGTGCATATCTTGTGACTTTTGATATATGTATTCAGCAAGGTGTGTGTGTGTGTGTGTGTGTGTGTGTGTGTGTGTGTGTGTGTGTGTGTGTGTGTGTGTGTGTGTGTGTGTGTGTGTGTGTGTGTGTGTGTGTGTGTGTGTGTGTGTGTGTGTGTGTGTGTGTGACAACCACATAGTGTAGTAATATAAATGTTCTTCCACTTAAGGTGCGGGAAGATGTCCTCAACTCTCTGAACAATAACTTCCTCCAGACCTTAAACCAGGCCTGGAATGACCATCAGACAGCCATGGTTATGATCAGGGACATACTCATGTACATGGTGAGTGACGGTTGAAGTTAAATAGAAAACACAGAATAGTAATTGAGACGCTTATTCTGTTGCTCCTGGTGTCCCTGCCCTCAGGACCGAGTGTACGTGCAGCAGAACAACGTAGAGAACGTGTACAACCTGGGCCTCATCATCTTCAGGGACCAGGTGGTGCGCTACGGCTGCATTCGAGACCACCTCCGGCAGACCCTGCTGGACATGATCGCACGCGAGAGGAAGGGCGAGGTGGTCGACAGGTGGGCAGAGAATCAGCTGGAGCATGGGATCAATGACAGGATCATTTGTTATTCTGCTGCTGGATAACGGTCCATAGAAGTTACTTATTAGGCTTCGGCGGTATTACGGTATATCTGGGTATTCAGAAATACCCAAGGTAGGATTCAACAACGTAAAAAATGCTGACACTGAACTTGCCACACATTTATTTTGTGACATCTTATGAAGTATTAAGGCTAAGTTTTGAAGCAGCAAATATTATTAAATAGTCCAAAATAAAGTATTTGCCATTGCATTGTTGTTGATACTGAAAAAGGTTTGTTCCCCAACGTTTAGTGGCTGGCCCGGGTAGGCGGAGCTCCACCGTGTTCCACAAGATTTACAATAATGACCGCTCGCCCAGAACGTCCCGACATCAAAACTGAAAGTGACATTTATAGACGGACAGCGCTACTGTGCTGGTGTATTAAAACAATCACACATCTCAATAGCAGTTTATGTAGTTTGAAAGTATGTATATTTTTAAGTTGAGTAGAGCTGAGAGTAGTGCTAACTCTTCCCTCAACAATAGCCAAACTAAAACACAATTAACCCGGATACATCTCACTTTTCAAAATGTTCCCAATGGATGTAACATTAAAATCGCTGTTAAGAAGTGTATCCGCTAGCTCTACAACAGTAAAAAGCAGGGAAAGAACTGCTAGCCAGTCAAGCTCCGGTGTGGGTGTAACGCACATAGACTATTTAAGACAGGAGGTTACACTGACTAAACATAGACTGTTTATAATACAGGTGGACTTTCCATATGTGTACGTACTTTCAATATTTGTACATTGGTTGAAACTTTTGCACACTTTGAATTAAAATGAGTGCACAAGTACTCGTTGAGATTTGGACTGAATCTATGGAAGATGGGCGCTTCACCCATCTATTCATTATTCTATGGGCCATAAGTATTTATACCCAGCAAGACTTAGCTTAGCTAGTCTAAGAAGGCTAATTGCAAAGTTGACCGACCGCATTGTAGGCCAGTCAATTTCATACATGCTACAATGACTTCTCTCACCAGCAGCTCAGCTTTTACGTGTTTTTCTCACTCGATGGTGGTGTCAACCGTGCACGTTTTTATTGTATTTTACTCACTCGAAGGTGGTGTCAACCGTGCACATGGGGGATTGAGCCCAGTGCCATCCTTCCACCATAACACCATCCAGCCCCCCTCCCCCTCAAACCCCTATTGTTTTTCAGTTCATTTTGGGACTCTTGGTGTTTTTCAACTGTACCAATATAGGGGTAGACTTTTACTGTTCAATTGTTTGTCTGGCCTCCAGCAAGGTCAGAAGAACAGACACGATACCCTTTGCTGTTTTGGTAGTGGCTATACATTACTGATGGTGTTCATCGTCTTTCCTCCAGGGGTGCCATCAGGAACGCCTGCCAAATGTTAATGATCCTCGGGCTGGAGGGACGGTCTGTATACGAAGAAGACTTTGAGGCTCCGTTCTTAGAAATGTCTGCAGAGTTTTTCCAGGTTTGTGTATAAAAAGAAATAAATAAATTAAAAGGAGAGAAGTATGTGACTCATACCTTCAGACCACACAGGTGGCCTTATTTAAAGTGCTCTGCTCATCACCTAGAACTCATTATGTTTGCATATTTGCCTCCCTCCCCCGCCAGATGGAGAGCCAGAAGTTCCTGGCGGAGAACAGCGCCAGTGTTTACATCAAGAAGGTGGAGGCGCGGATCAACGAGGAGATCGAGCGTGTCATGCACTGCCTGGACAAGACGACGGAGGAGCCCATCGTCAAGGTGGTGGAGCGGGAGCTCATCTCCAAACACATGAAGACCATCGTGGAGATGGAGAACTCGGGCCTGGTCCACATGCTGAAGAACGGCAAGACGGAAGGTCGGTCGGTGGAGCCTGACCCACTTTTGTCTGATTTTGTAGATCACCATGTCTCCTGTTTATTGCAGTTGTTTATTATTGTTTCTCATTATTAGTCATGACTTCAGGGCTGGCTTGATGTTCACAAAAACGTTTCACATCAACATGTTGTCTAGCCAATAATTGGTTTCCGTTGAATTCTTTTCTCATCTATTAATACCAATGCAATCTGTGTGCACGTGTGACCGCAGACCTGGCGTGCATGTATAAGCTGTTCAGCAGGGTGCCCAATGGACTGAAAACCATGTGTGAGTGTATGAGCTCCTACCTCAGAGAGCAGGGCAAGGCTCTTGTGTCGGAGGAAGGAGAGGGCAAGAATCCTGTGGACTACATCCAGGTAAGGGAGCCCTCGAGGGACATTCTCCTGCCATAGAAGCATTATCTATGTCTAACGGTATCTGTTCGCTTTGGCTTGGGAGATGCAGCATTGCACAGTGATGGACTGTCTTATCAACTCTTATAAGAAGCATTGCTTAGGAGGATGCATAGCCACATATTCACACTAGGGGGCAGCAAGTTGAACAAATATTTGCATGTTAACTATGGCTTTGTCGTATCACTCATTTTCTAACCATATTGGATTTCTATTTCTTCTTTCCTTTGGCCAGGGTCTGCTGGATCTGAAGACACGCTTCGACCGCTTCCTCCAGGAGTCGTTCAACAACGACAGGCTCTTCAAACAGACCATTGCCGGTGACTTTGAGTACTTCCTCAACTTGAACTCCCGCTCGCCCGAGTACCTGTCCCTCTTCATCGACGACAAGCTGAAGAAGGGAGTGAAAGGGGTGAGTGTTCGCCACTGCATAATTTTCAGTCAACAGTTTGCGTCATTATCACAATGTAAAGATCTGTGACGTGGGAAACCATGGTAAGTTTCACGGTGGAATGCGGCAAATAACGTGTGTTTGCAAATAATTAGTTTGTTACATATATATACGAGTGCGCTTACTATGAAGACAACATGCCTTCGTTTCCAACCTGTGGTTCTATGCTAGTATCAGTCCATTCCCTCTCTCGTTCAACCCACGTTCCTGTCGCTCTTCACGGTCCTGGAAAATATATTAGAAACATTCCAATACATGTATTGCTTTGTGTCCTTGCTCCACTTGTGTCTGCAACCGTGTCCAGCTGACGGAACAGGAGGTGGAGTCCATCCTGGACAAGGCCATGGTGCTGTTCCGGTTCATGCAAGAGAAGGACGTGTTCGAGAGGTACTACAAGCAGCACCTGGCCCGCCGGCTGCTCACGAACAAGAGCGTCTCGGATGACTCTGAGAAGAACATGATCTCCAAGCTCAAGGTGAGGAGGAGAGGAAACCCGTGTGCCATGGAACGTTAACCCACCTATAGTCCATAACCCACTTCGATTTTGAGTTGTACTTTTGTAATAGCTATATTCTTATTCTTGGTGTTTCACATCCTGAGTGACAAGATTGAATGACCTTTCCTGTGCGACTAGCCTCCTCTCACTCTCAACCTTTACCTTTGCTTCAGACGGAGTGCGGCTGTCAGTTCACCTCCAAGCTGGAGGGCATGTTCCGGGACATGAGCATCTCCAACACCACCATGGATGAGTTCAGGCAACATTTACAGACGACGGGGGTAAAAAAAACGCTTATCAGACTAAAGTATTTATGTTGGAGTGCAGCCCTTTCCTCTTTTTTTCTCTCTTCAGCAGTTTTTGTTTCACCTGTGCTCCCTAGGCAGTGGTTGTCCCACGACTTGACATTTCAATGAAGTATAGGAATCTCTCGCGCTTGCGCGTGCTCAGAATTGCAATTCCGTGTTGTAGTGCGACGCATTGACCTCCATCTGTTCCTAGTCCCTTTTTATAACCCCACACTATAAGTCCACACTAACATGATTATGTTGACTGGTTAAAAACATACAAACCCTGCAGAACTTAAGAGGCTAAACTTTTGTTTTTGTTTGATTTGAAAAATTATCTCTAGCTTTTCTGCGTGGCTTGTCCCAGTTCAAAGTGCATGAAGATGTCTTTAAAATGGCCGCTCCCACTCTTCATGCTTTTCTACCCCATGGCAGGTTCCTATGGCGAGCTTTGAGACTAGCACATATGTAGTGGACTGCAAGTCAGCAGCCGGTCCCAGAAGGTCATGAATATGGTGTGTGTGTGTGAGTTCAGGTTTCGTTGGGAGGGGTGGACCTGACGGTGCGGGTGCTGACCACGGGGTATTGGCCAACGCAGTCTGCGACGCCAAAGTGCAGTATCCCCCCGTCGCCACGACACGCGTTTGAAGTCTTCAGAAGGTCAGTCTGTTGTCTAACCGCTGGTGGAAAGATTTTTGGCAACACGGGCATAACAAACAACTTTGTTTTCGGTAGATGCAAAGTGGCAATTAGGAAGTAATGAAATGGAACTGCATGCCCATCTGTGGGGTTTTTGTTTCAAAATAAAGAATAACCGCTCTTAATTTAATTTCATTCCAAATTAGTGGGCTACCTTGCCACCCCACATAATGAGGATAATGGCTATTCCCTCTGGGTCCTTACGATGGGAAGGTAACAATCCTCCCCATCCATGGAGTGTATTTAGGTTCAATGGCGTGTTAATGGTCTGTTGTCCTGTAGGTTCTACCTTGCCAAGCACAGTGGCAGACAACTCACACTGCAGCATCACATGGGCTCTGCGGACCTCAACGCCACCTTCTATGGACCAATCAAAAAGGTGTGTGTGTGTGTCGGTCACCTGTATAACACTGTCTTCACGTCGGGAAGAAATGCACGCGCACGTCTCAATGGATTTACTCTTCAGTCAGAAAAGGGCAGGACCTTTAAGATGTTCATGGCATGAAACTACTTTAGTTTAAGATTTAATAATATACACAAGTACATTTAAGGACACTGGCTTGGTGGTTGTTGTCATTCTACACAAGGTTTTCACTCAGTGCACTTCCAGTAGCGCTGCCGTGTCACATGGTGTAGTCCGGTTGTGATTTCTTCGCGTCAAATTACGTTCTTTGGTGCGTGTGCACATTGTGTTACTAAATGAGTCTAGCTGTAATTCTAAGCCGCCCAACATGAATATAGTCTTTACATCAACTTCTTTCATACTCTTCCCACACGTTGATAAATTGGGAGTGCAAGTTGCACTTTAACAATTGGGAAAAGACTCAAAAAAGACCTGATGACTGAGTTAGTGTTTCCCATTTCCTCAAGGAGGACGGGTCAGAGGTCGGCGTGGGAGGTGCCCAGGTGACTGGCTCCAACACCAGGAAGCACATCTTGCAGGTGTCCACCTTTCAGATGACCATCCTCATGCTGTTCAACAACCGAGACAAGTCCACGTTTGAGGTACGGGCAGACGCTTCAGGTGCATACTGCCAGCACATGGACCACAGTGCTCATGGTTAGATTATATGAACAGTATCGCTATCAATGTATTCAATCCAACAGCTTTACTGATATCCAGATATTGCGTCCTCCCGCTGTTGCAGGAGATCCAGCAGGAGACGGACATCCCAGAGAGGGAGCTGGTGCGGGCGCTGCAGTCGCTGGCCTGCGGGAAGCCCACCCAGAGGGTGCTCACCAAGGAGCCCAAGTCCAAAGAGATCGAGAACGGCCACGCGTTTACAGTCAACGACCAGTTCACCTCCAAACTACACAGAGTCAAGATCCAGACAGGTAGATTTTACTGCATCGCGGCGCTGCAGCAACGCTGTCTTGGATATGCATTTAGTCATTTAGAAGACTCTTTAATGTAAAGCAACTTACAAGTGATGCTGAGAACAATCAAGGCATACACGCAAAATTGGACAGCTACAACAAATATAAAGACATGCACATTCCACAATAGTTTCTAAAAAAGAAAACAAGAAGACTAACTGCAGAGTAGCTATAGGTATCAGAACAAGTGTTTGTATATATGCAATGATTTTTTTTTTGTAATTGTTTGTTATATATCTGATGATATTCTGACATTTTACCGAAGCTTGTATAGGATCTGATATATGGTCCAAATATAAAGGTTTTACCACACCTGCTGTTTTGCTACGACAGCATATTTTATCATATGGAGCTTTGAGATCTTAACAGTCTGTCAGGGTGTTGACCTCTTGTGTCGTTTTGTCGTCGTGACTCCTAGTGGCGGCTAAACAAGGGGAGTCAGACCCTGAAAGGAAGGAGACGCGGCAGAAAGTGGACGACGACAGGAAACATGAGATAGAAGCTGCCATCGTCCGCATCATGAAGTCCAGAAAGAAGATGCAGCACAACATACTGGTAGCAGAGGTTAGTAAACCCACTCTCTAGGCTCCCCTTTGCAATAGCATACGTAGACTGCATTGCAAAACTTTGTCTGTATCCTGAAATGGCAAAGATAACCTTTATGAAATAATTATCGATGATCAATCATCGTCATCAATAACGGTAATAATTGTCCCGATATGAATACTGAATGTGTTTTGTCTGCTCTCTCCTTCTCTCTGCCTAGGTCACGCAACAGTTGCGAGCACGATTCCTCCCTAGCCCTGTAGTCATCAAGAAGCGCATTGAAGGACTGATTGAGAGGGAATATTTAGCACGAACGCCAGAGGACCGCAAAGTATATACATATGTAGCATAAAAAGAATCAACTGACAAGTCAAGAGAAACTGAGAGCCTTTTCTTTTCTGTGGACTGCTATGTGGTTGAATGAACTCGAAAAAGAGCTTTCATCATTGATTCTGGGAAACACTGAGAAGCTGTTTTATTTTTATTTTGGTTTTGTTCTCTTCCATTAAAAGTGTAAGCAAAACGAAATCATTCGACAGACCCGACAACTGTCCAACAATAGTTTGATGCTATTGGCCAAGAGAGTTGAAGGTCGAGGTGATAAAGCTTTGTTACAGTCATGTTTCTAATGTGGCCTTTTGAGATCATTGGTTGAGTGGGTCTGCCACTTAATCTACTGTTCTGTTGATGGAAGATGAACAGGCAGAGTGAATATAAAAGATGTTGTGGAGGAAAGGGGCTTCTTTGGAGGCTGTGAAAATATACAAATTTCCCACCCACCCTACGTTTTAAATGTTAATGTTAGATGTGTTACATTTGTGTTTTGTGGCACCACGATGGCTTTAGCAGGTTATCAACACACCTTTTCACATTCTCCTTAGAGTTTTATTAAATTCCAGAAGAAAAGCTGCACACCTGTTCAGAGCTGTGTTAAAATAGCATTGCAGTACAATGTTGACTACTTCCAAGGAGATAGCTCAATTCATTTAGACTTTCCAATTGATTTGTCTGTTTTTTTTAAGTTGTTTTTTCCGTTTCTGGCTAAACAGAGTGTACGTCATACAAGTCCAATGTTTGATGCCAAATTCCAATCCAAATTCTTGCCACTTGTGGTGGTAGTGAGAGCTGTAGGTATACGGCATGCTTTCTATCATACTGGGTCAATGGGGCTGCTAATGACCTAATGCTCTGTAAGTGGTGTGTGGTCTCCAATATCACCTACTCTGCTGGAATAATGACTCCACAATGGCCCAGAAGATTCTCCTGTCTGGAACGTCCCGTCCTTTTTACAGAATTCAAATTGAACATTTTTTGCCATTCTCAGCTGCATTTGGAATGGATGGAACGAATCTAGCACCATGTTTTAATGTGTACAAATTGTAAAATAATTGTTATTGTACTCACTGCAAAGGTGGAGTGTACAGGGCCTTGTTTTCATCATATTAAATGTAGAATAAATGAAGTCATGTTGTGCTTTTTGACCGAAGCATGAAGAAGGCTACACATTTGCCGTTTCAGATCTAAAATAATTACATTTCTAATTAGTTAAAGATTAATAGAGTTCTTGTTCTTCCAAAAAGAATCCTGATGTGACCAGGATTCAGGAATCTATATATAACCCTTACATTTAAAACACACACACACACACACACACACACACACACACACACACACACACACACACACACACACACACACACACACACACAAAGAGTAGGCAATGCAGTGTTGCTCGATCAATTCCAATAATTTGTAGTATTATTGCCCCAATGTGCCGTACATCATCCAACACTGACCTTGCGAAAAACAACGCTGAAAATTAACTATGACAGGAGTTAATGCTCTCAAGGCATTAACAGATTATGTCCTCAGTATTGAAGGTTTAGACACCCCCATCCATACGTCCACTAACGTTAGACTTACAATTCTGTTCAACCCTTATGGGCTCTCCTTTGTCCTTTCATATTGTTAGACGTCTGCCATCTGCCGTTTATCATAACCGGCTTTAAAATGCCCCAAAATCGACGTCCCGATTACACCGTTTGAATACCATTGCTTTTACGTGTCGGATTTCATGGCAATGAGAAAAGGCTGTGTGTTTTTGTTGATTTACCCATATATAAATAGTTGCCGGGATAATAAACCTAACGGTGCGTGTTTGCCTGGTGACGTCAGCGGCCCAACATGAAACGCTACTCTGCGGTCTGGACTGAGGGGCGATGAAAAGCCACAGACCCAGCCTGCCTTGGTTGTCTGTAAAACCAAATGGGATGCATTGTATTTCACGGGAGCCGCTGCAAAATGTTACTCTCACACCCCTGTAGGTTTTCCAAGGACGCAACTTAATGTCCTGTTTCCTCGGACAATGATACGAAGAGCGAATTTGTTTAAGGAAATTGATGATGAAAACGTGGACTCGGGAGCTGAAACAGCCGAGTAAGTTAGCCGAGTGCTGGCTAACGCTAGCGAACTTTAGCAGTACGATTTCATCCCTTTGTTATGATTGTGTTTAGTGTCTCTGTATCAACGTTGCTTTGGTTATTCTGCCTTTTCCAAACGCAGTGTCTCTGCTGTAATATTACAATAGTTGATCCTTTTTCGCATTATTTATCTTTTACACATTTGGCAACAAAGATACTGTGTTGTCATGGTGACCACGGCCAGTTTCCAAACCAACCACAAGATGGTGACAATATATGTCCACTGCATTGTTTTTATTAATGGATGCGTCTACTTTAATACTCTCTAGACTCTGCAATAATACCCTATAATCGTTTCCTCTTTAGATCAGATTGCAGTAAAATGCCATCGTCCACCAGTAAGTATGGTTCCTGGCTGCATAATTAAATGTAATCGATAGTAAACAAATGTGCTTCATAGCTGTTTCTATGAGTGTTTGTTTTATCCTCCCCCCCCCCCCCCCCCCCCCCAGAAGAGCTGAGGGCCAGGCGGTTGAAAGAGCAGCAGCAGCAGGTGTTTCTGGTGAACCTCCACCTCCTGGCCAACCCTGGAGACTCTCTGCTGCTTCAGCACACCGTGGACCAACTGCTCCGCTGGCTCTGCCCTAGCCTCCGCATCTTCCATGTGTCCGAGAGGGCATCTCCCCTCCGCGAGTCCTCGCGCCCATCCCGTCTTGGTCCCCTGACAGGTAGGAGGGATTTATTAGTTGTCTTGCTATTAAAAAAATAAATGAATACCATGATTATATCAATTACATTTTTGTTTGTGCTATCTTCACATTTGCACACAAATGCTAACAATTTGGATGTTAATGAAAATATATGACTAATAAGGTCTGTTAATTTAATAACGTCAAGTAAATCAGCACTTTATATCCAGTATATCTTTAAAGATATAAATATATATTGATAGATACATTTACATTCGGAGGGCTGTCTTAACACAGATCAAACATAACCCCTTAGCAGCAGACCTTGTGTTGAGCTGTGCTGTGTTTGTGGCTACAGGCTACCCTTCCCTGGCCGTCACCTTTTTCCTCCACGAGGTCTACGGCGAGGAGAGGATCCTGCGGGTCCTGGACTTCTTCCAGCGCCCTCCGTGGCAGTACCACCACACCGAGGGCTGCGGGAGCCGGGGCGGCGGCATCCACATCACCTCCAGCAACCCCCCGGCCAACACCCCGATGAGGCCCTACCTGCTGCCCAGCCGCGACTTCTACAGCCTGGGCGCGGGGATGCCCGTGTGGGGCGTGCGGCCGGTGCACTGCGGAGGCGAGACGCTGCGGGTGACGCTGTTCAGCGCGCACGACAACTACGAGGATGAGGTGCGGCTGTACGAGACGGTGCTGCAGCAGCGCGCCGAGGAGCAGAAGACGGGCTTCTGCTGGTTCACGCTCCACACAGGCAAGCCTCCGAGAAACAAACCTTCAGGCTGTCTATACTGGATCCAGCTGTCTCCCGCTCGATCGATGGGGAAAATCCAATCCTACTCGCAACAAACAGAACACTGACATTTTGAGATCATTGATTAAAGGTTACCTAAAATTACTATTATGTTTAGCATTAAGCATGGTGTCTGACATGCACTTATATTCACTGTCAGTGACTTCAGATAAATGTTATTAGTTGAGGAGGTAGGGGTTTGGCATTTTGACTCAAGAGTTCACAGGTAGGGTGCGGACTTTGGGGATCGAACCCAGTACCTTTCGGTTGGGAGTCGGAACCCACGCATCTCATCATCTATCTCCCCCAGAACCAGGCCTGTGCCTGCAGCTGGCCATCAAGCAGCTGTCCCCGGGGGTCCGGGTGGAGCCCTGTTCCTCCGCCGTGCTGCAGTTCAGCGTGGAGGAGATCGGCCAGCTGGTACCCCTGCTCCCCAACCCCTGCACCCCCATCAGCACCAACCGCTGGCAGACGGAGGACCTGGACAGAAACAAGATCCTCTTTCAGGTATGCCATCTGCAGAGGGGTGACAATTGGAGGAAGTAGGAGTCATGTGATTTGGCTCTTAACAGTAGTCTGTAGAGGTAAGACTACATTTCCTGTCCGGTATGAGCTACTACAACTCTAAATTATCTTGTTGTGCAGTCTTCTGTAGCCTGGGGTAAATCTAGCTAACAGTGAGAAGGCGGTGGCTTACACTGTGATTATCTGGCGACATGTGCGGTTGGAAGAACCACATTTCTTCTTCATTGTCATCTCTGAAACAGCTGAATCTGAGGATAGGGGATTTCTGTCCTCGTTTGGTGGGTGGCCAACTTCAGAAGACTGGGTTGAGTGTAAAAGAGTAGTTTTAGATGTAAGACATGGTACATGATGGCTTGAGGGGCCACACGCTCTTTACATTTCTGTCTGGAATCTTTATTGACATTAAGTCAGAACTTTGGGTGAAAGAAATATACATTGCGTGAGGCCATACATAAAATAACACCATTAAAGTCGAGAAAGAAATGAAAATGACACAAGCTTCATTTTTCAATGACACAAAGTAAATACATGTTGCGTTCACACGGAACAAGGTAGTCATGGCAAACCAGCCATATGTGAGTGGTATGACAATCCTGTCAAAATTGCTTACCTCGCGTTA
This sequence comes from Lota lota, assembly GCA_026745465.1. Lineage (NCBI taxonomy): Eukaryota > Metazoa > Chordata > Actinopteri > Gadiformes > Lotidae > Lota > Lota lota. The sequence continues at coordinate 6,965,123 of JACYXH010000772.1, forward strand.
ATCTCCCAATCATAATCCCTCCACCCCTCCCCTCTCTGTCTTGCAGGTTAAAACCTCGGCCCTACCCCAGCGACCTCTGACCTCCGCCTTTGCACTGAGCTGCTCCAAAAGCTCCCTGCTCGGGCTGCAGTTGAGGGGCTCAGAACACGCCTCCACCACCTCCCCCACCTCCCCCACCGGCCAGAACCCCAGCCTCACCGCTCTCTCCAGCCTCACCGCCCCACCGTCCCGGCCCGGCAGCAGGCCAGGTACAAGAACCAGAGAGGGTTGGTTGGTGTACTACAGCCTAGTCTCACTATTCAGACTTTAGATTAATAATCAATAGCACAAAAGCCTTTCACCTTCTTTCACTTCATGTTTGTTTCGACCAATTATTTTTCTGGAGGTGGGGATCCGTAAGCATTGAATTGGCAAACAGCGAACACAAACTCGGCCAGCACCTGTACACTTTTCCCAACAAGATAAAGACAAGCTAAAATAGAACTCGTCTACTACAGAGTTTCCTACCTCTCTCCATGTGCTTGGATTGAGCCAACAATGTTTTAACCTGGGTCCAGTGAACTTTATTCTCAATCCATTGAAATTTGATAAATCCTCGACAAAGACAATGTTGTCTCCGACCTTGAAGATCAGAGGAATTGAGTCACGATCGATCAGAGTGCCGACAGCAATAATCCCTGCCCGACACAAGCTAGAGATTTATTGTAGGGTTGAAGTGGTCATTTTTATAGCCCCCCCCCCCCCCCCCCCCCCCTTTGTTCCCCTCAATGCTCAATACAGCCTGACAGCATATATTGGGAAGCGAGGCACGTTTATTTTATTTTTTTATGTGGTAGCCAATGTGAACATAACACAGCCTGACCACACTTATTATGAATCACACTGCTTGACATACTGTTTGTTTTGTTATTGTTATATGTGACATCCGCAGGCCACCGGCTCTCCGTTGAGCAGTGTAGTGAGAAGCAATACGGACGAGGAGCAGGGGGAGGAGAGAGCCAGGTCCCGGACAGCTGCTGCAGCACTCCTCCAGGGAGCTCCTGCTATTCCTCCCAGCGCAGCAGCCCCGCCCTGCCCTACTCCTCCACCTCCTATCCACATGACTCCCCCCTACGCCCCTCCATCTCCCGCTCCCTCTCCCACCTCCTGCTGAAGGATGAGCAGGCGGAGGAGCCCGAGACCAACGTGGACACGGGGGCTGCCGTCTCGCCGCTTCGCTTCCCCGACACAGGAGGCGGGCCGATGATCCGCTCCTCCTCCTGCTCCTGTTCGGCAGAGCTGCAGCAGGAGAGGAGGCCCCCGGCCGTGGGTGCCTCCTCCGCCCTGGAGACTCTGGCCAGGGAGCTGAGCGAATGCCTGCCCAAGACACGCGCCACTCCCTCCCCAGGGGCCTCCAGGACGTGGGGCCCCGCCGGGTCTCCTGGGACGCTGACGGCCAGGGAGGGGTACGCCTGCAGGACGCTTGGCGCCGGTCAAAGCCCCGCCGGAGGACCCCTGGTGGAGATGGGCAGGACTACGGCCGCGCTCAATCACCACAAACCTCTGACAGCAGTATACGGCCACGAGCCAATGGACGAGTTCTTTATCTGAGTCCTGAGCACCTATATTGGAAATACCAATATAGGAATTAATCACGCTCGTGAAATCATTCCCTATGTTGGTGGGGAAGAGAAATTACCCCTCTGTACTCTCCCTGAACTGAGGATTTACATTTGAACACAAAAGCATTTGCTGCAGTGGAATGACAAATGAGCAGAGCACTGTGGTTACAGTTTAGCAACCAAGGACAATTTTCACCATGAAGTGTAGTTTTAGGTTGTTACTTTGTTGGCCTTTAGTATTGCCACATGTGGTGTCTAATGTTTCTCTTTCAAGAAATTCTGAGTCGAGTCATAATCATGTTGAATGTCTTATGTTTTTTTATGTGTATTTATATAGGTTCTTTACAATGTTTGAGCAGCTTCAGTGGGACAACGGTAGCCCTGGGAAAAGCTGGCAAGGAAGGAAATGTTTTAACTTATTCAACATAAGCCAATCATACTTTTTAATCCCGGTTGGTGTTGATCTTTTGGCTGAACCACAGATTTGATGATATTGGTGTTATGAGGACTTTTAAAGTGTCTAATATTGTGATATCTATACATATGCTTAATATACTAACCCTGTGAAAGGACAGGAGACCTGGATGTGTATCCTCTGTAGAAGGTTCTGTAGTGAGTGGTTACAGCAAACTGAATCTCCCATATGGCACTACATACTGACCGTGGTTAGGTTTTTAGCATTCTTAACATGTAATGATATGTTCTTTTATAGTCATTGCCAAAGAACATTACTGAAAGCCAGAATATATATTTATTGGGCCTCCCATATGCAATTAAATTGTCTCATTACTGGTCAGGCTGTGAAAGATTAAGTTTAGGGTTTATTATCCAACCCCGTTCTTGGATGTGTATTTGAAGGCCTTCAACATTAACCTATTAACAGTGTTAATAAAACAAAAAGGCTTGAATCACTATCGTGGAGGATCAGGAGACAATACCAAGGATTAGGTACAGTGAAACTGGACTTGTAATGCTCAAAGGTGTTGACCATCATTGGTCTAGGGTCGGGTCAATTGACCGATTATACCAACATGTTTTACAGTGGGGGATTCATGTCAGGATTGGAATGGGAAAAGGGTTTTGTACACATAAAAATAAAACATTCGTGATGTTAAATCACTATGGGTGGGTTGCACCAACAGGGTTTGAATTAATATATAAGTTGAGGTATTCAGGGTTTAGTAATTCCAAATTTAAAATGAATGAATCTAAGCCATATATAAAATGAACCATTTACAAAATTAACAGTCAGCCACGATATGCACTCTTCACTCAAACAAAAGTGTATCTTGTTTGCTTTATGTAGCTGTATGCTATGTTGGGCAACCAAAGAAGAATACTCTCCACGATCTTCTCTTTCTCTCTTTATTCTCAATTTTCTTGTTCTGTTTCTTTTTTATGGTCTAATATAAAGAGTCATTCCTTACATACCCCTGATGCCTGAATAAAGGCTGTATTTGAATTTTTTTGTTTTTGTTCATTGACTCATATTAAGCTATTGTTTTAGAAAGATATTTATTAGCTAGTTAACATCATTTGTGAATAATATTAGAGTATGTTTGAATGCAAAATAGATAAACCAAGTCTAAACATCCTAGCGGCATTATAGGTAAGAGTTGGTTGGTACCAACAGACCAACATTTCAAACTGGAACAATCCAAAATGAATTTGTAAAACGGGCTGCCACTTTGGATAAGTTTGTAGTTTTTAGTCCACAACATATTGCACTTACAGTGGCACTAAGGTGACTTGAACTTCAATGTTGTGTGGCCAGCATAACACACAGAATAAAAGTCAACTCAAGGTTGATCATGTACAACGGCTCCTTCTATTTACATGTACGCACAGCCCTAATTATCCTGTTTCTTTTATAACAACTGAAATGTCCATACATAATTTCACCATATGGGGGCAGCAATGTTTAGGGAAGATCATCATATAGTTTGCAGTGAACAGAAAACTAAAGTGCAGCCATATTTAGGATCATTTATGTACAATATAACCAAAAATATTTCTCAGCATAGAATATAGGACTTTTCCACAATGTCTACTATCTGGATCCCATGGTCCCATTAGCGTCTTAAAGGCCATACTGGTCTGGGTGATCAAACCACTGTGCCTCACTGTCTCTCCTGGCTTCGCTAAAACATCTGTTACCAATTTAATTTCTTTCAATTACTTTGATGTGCCATTTTTGCGTTTTAGTGAAGCCAGGAGATACAGTTACGATGGTTTAATTACCCAGACCAGTCCTTAAGTGTTGTGCATATAAGTGTATTTTTCTGCAGACTTTAACCTGAATTGCAAAGCAGTATAAATACATGTATATATAGTTGATGCTTCAGGTACCAAAACCCGACCCAAAATAGGACCCCTCTTTTTTATCCTCAAACATTTTGGTCGATATTTAAATTGCACCTCATCTAAAAACCATCTCTCCACGATTTCTTCCTCGTTTCAGACAATCTCGTTGCTCAGCGGCATGCTCTTGCAACCGGTCCAGCCCAGGTCCCTGGCCCAGTGGCCTTGCCTGGTGACCCGCACCTTCACCGGGTCGAACCTCCAGAAGCGCTGCTCTCTGAACATGTACACCTGGCCGTCGGGACGCGCGACAGCCCCGTTGGAGCCCTGGGGTAGGCCGCTCCAGTCGCTCAGCTTGCGGGGGTAGTAGGGCTCCGAGCGCAATGTCTGCAGGTTGAGCACCGAGTAGCGGGAACCCTTGAAGAGGACCATGTGACCGAGCGGGGCGTAGTAGAAGGCGCAGTCCGGGTGGCGCAGGAGCCCCAGCTCGCTGCTCTGCCTGGGGAAGCCCGGGTCCAGCGTGCTGCCTGTGTAGCGCCACATCCTCTTGCCTGCATGCCGCCGGTGACAGGAGGAGAGTTAGCAGTCCCTAGGATCACAGTTTAGGGTACAGCAGCATCTACTGCCACACAGGTTACTGAAATGTTGTCATATTGGATCATATTGGCAAAGTTAATGGTGGTGTTTAGCAATACAAACATTTCATGGCCATTTCATGGCCCCATGACTTCCACTGTTGTTAATGAGTGTGTGACTAATAGACTGGAAACTTGACTGCTCTCAATTGAGGGGGTTGTGTAGTGAAGGGGGTGTGTCATGTAGTCAGCAGATAGACCCTTCTCCACCTTTGAGGCTTTTGCATGGGGCTTTTGATTGCAGGGATCCGTGACAAGCTTTAGGTCTATGCTGACAAGTGATCCGCTTGCAGGCCATTTTTTAACATAATCTAATATTAAAAGCAGTTATATAGTGTATAGAGTATACACATTTGAAATATATTAGCTTTTTTTTTTTTGTCTGGGAAATATGTGTTGTCCAATGTGTAATCAAAACTAATCTCAAATAAACCCAACCTCCTGTAGCCAGAATACTTGATTCTCTTTAGCTCTTCATAATTTCCTATTATCGTATATTTAATCATATATGGGAAATATATATATATAATCGTATATTTAATCATATATGGGATATATATATGGAGTAGAATGACGCCTGGATACTGGCATGTCCTTGACACGAACTGTCTTTACAGCTTTACAGGAAAGCAAAACAAAAAATCACTTGTCCTTTACAGATATGGGTAGCCAGGTATGAGGAGCATGTTAATGGATATCCAGCCCTCTCGGCAACAAGTGAAACTATATGAAAATATGAAAAATATACCTTTGAAGAAATACCACTTGGAGTCAATCGGGGAGAAGGCGGCGGCCTCCACGGCCAGAGGGAGGTGTCCCCAGCGCTGACGGAGGGGGAAGGGGCCGCTCACGTTGCCGTCGCTCGGTACGGTCCAGTACACGCTGCCCCGAAACACCACCACCGTCTTGTTCTGGTCTGAATGGGCCCAGAGTCACACGGTACTAGGTTCATTTATTGCATTTACCATCAGAGTTAAAGCTTGTCATTAGACATTTTTGAGGTGTGCCCTAGAAGGACAATTACAGGGTAATTAAGTTGAATCGATGAAGTATGTTTTAAAATTATTGTGTACATCATTAGTACATTTATTTGGCCAATTGAAGTTTTGCCCCAAAGAATGAGGCTGAATTGTCATATCACTTGAAGAGATTCAAAAAATATATTTGTACCCATAGTGATGGCATCGAAGACCCCCTGGCAGTAGAGGGGCTGGGTTGTGTCTGGATTCCCATAATGCACCTCGGCCAACTCCCACTCTTGCAGACCCCAGCCGACCACCTGGCCAGGTAGACTCACGGGAAGAGCCCCTATTGGCTTCCCTGAACACAAAGTAAAACAACACAACAATTAGATTTCTGACTTTTGACACCCAGTATAATGAGCATCGGCCAGGGGGTTGGATCGAAGGAGCTTTCACTAATTTCGTTTACTAATTTATTTATATTTAGTCATTTAATGGACACTTTTGGGAATCGACCCCAGAATCCTTCAGTTAGGAGTTCAACACCCTACCTACTACATTATCCTGGCAGCAGGCTTCTGTCTTTCAGGATGTACACTGCTGTTTGAGTCTCAGGGGGTTTTAACCAGAGCCTTTTGTAAAGCCTTTGGTTAATAAAGGATACAGACAAAACAAGGACAAAGCTATAACAGCATTGACTGAGTGGAATAGCCACATCTAATCCTCTGTCAAGACGTCATGGGAACAAATTGTCCAGAATCCATCCCAGACAGAAGATAGAAACACAGAGAGTCACGTTAACCCAAACAGAAGTTGGCTGATAGTAACAATTAAATTGTTGTTTTACAGGATGTGTCTGGGTTAGTGTTTACACCCAAAGGAAAAAAAATCATGCTTCACTTAGTAAGCTTGAATTATGTTCTGTCCAGATTCATACCATTCTTGCATTACAGTAGCACCTAAACTCAAGGAATGATGAATATTCAACACTGATACAAATACAACACATTAGTTTGGTCTGCTCAAAGTGACTGGTAATGATGGTAATAGACGCACACCCATTTTGTCTTGAAGAGCGGAACAAATATTTGTCCAAGGGGTTGATCAAATCAGAGGCCAATCGGTAGGAAAATAAAAGCATAGAAGCTGACAATAATTGATGTCCCAGAGTGGGCACGTGGATAGATGCCAGAAGATAAAGTTAACATTCATGGGCTTGAATATGTATGTGGCTTGCGACACCTTAAGTAGACATCTTTATTCAGTGTATGTTGATTTATATATGGCAGACCTTAGCGAACGTTTGTCCAGTGAAACACAACAGAACTAGCCTCTTATCTGCCCTGTCCACAGCCTTCATTAGCACACGAGAGCGACGAGATGTAAAAAAATGATCTCATCCAGGAATCTCTTCCATTATAAGCTAATCATCATGTTTATAGTCATGTCATAAACGCCTCCTCGGCGGTTGCGAAACATACTCTCATAGACGGGATGTTTCAGGTTCATGTCAAAACTGTGGAGCTTATCAGCGCCGGTCTATTTTTGATCTCCGAGATGATGATGGATTGAAGGACTCCCCCTTTGGGGAAATTACTTTGTGAAATTGTCATCTAAGGAAGACCTCATTACCCAAGGTAGCCAAAATGTTCTATGGTGGCTTTTCTTTCCTTGGTTGGCAGTTATGAGCCGTCTGGTTCTCTGGAGCTATCTAGACTGGTCAAACATCTGCTTCTCATCACGTCTCAATGTCGGCATCAGGGAGGGTTCCACACACACACGCACACACACACACGCACACACACACACACACCCACACACACACACACACACGCACACACACACAGACACACACACACATCCATGGTATAAGCAGCTGTAACCTTTTGCTGTAGGCACTGTGGTGGCGGCTGGGGTACATGCCTTGGTCTCTAGTATAGCGAGGCATTTTGAGTGGGAACAGCTGAAGTCTTCAGGCATTACAATTACTAGATGAAAATCAGCTTGATATACACAAATTCCAGAGACATAAGCTTCATTATGCTGCCGAATTACTGCCCAATCGTTTCCGTCTTATCGGTCTTATCCGTCTAATACAATTAAAAATTAATATTTCCACGCAGCCAAAAGCATATAATCCAGTGTAAAGACAGGCACATACAATTTTATTAACATAGATCAGATAGTTCACAGACTCAAGCTTGAATGACAAAGACTGAAAATAAGTATTTTCCCAGGAGGGTATCAATGGTTAATTTTCTTAAAAAGTCAAATCAAGACTACACTGCAACACTGAGGAAACTAAATATAAACTAAAGGCATATGTATCCCATTTGTACAAAAACAAAAGTAAACACATAATTTCTTTCTAATGGGATGAGAGTATTTCAGAAACCTCCTGATGGCCACTATCATTTGACCAATGTATGCTCTGCTGCAGCACCTGTGGCCTCTTGCTGTCAATCACACGCACACACCTGCCTGTGTTCTGTCAAACGAGCTCGCCAACCACCGCATAAATTCAAGCTAAACAGCACGTGCACGTTAAAAGGGTTAGAAGAAGAGGAAAGACGACACGTTTGTTGGTTTTTCCTCTAAACACTTCTACTTCCTCGCAACCTATTATAGACCAGAAAAGGTTGCCGTCCCTCACAGATATCGAACAGGAATGTGGGCGTCTGGACGTGGCCTTAAGAGGAACTCAGAGTTGAATCATCAAGGTGTGCGTGGGACCGTCGCACCGGCGTGTGGACATTCCATTATAAATACCTGAGAGTAAGACAAGAGGCTCACGTTTTCATCAGCTCGCTTGTAGTCTAAAGAAGTGTTCACAAAAGATGAATGGTTATTGTATGATACATTTTGTCAAGTATTTTCTTTCTCTTTTTGTGTGAACTCTAGGAGAACATGACCAGTGAGAGACTTGTCAACAATAGCACATGTGGAAACCTGTCTTTGACATACCAGGAGGCTCCACATGCTCATCAGTAAATATATACTGCTCCATTCGTCATCCATAAAAAGGTGTACATAAGCACCGCACCTCCCCCACTTCCCCCCACAGCTTAACCCCTCGTTCATCACCACAAGGCTACTCGTTAGCCTTGTGGTGATGAACCACGGTACAACACTGTATCTCTTGGTTCTCTGCTAGTGTGTGCCATGTGTCTTTATATCAAACAGGGCAATGCTTTATCATGTTATTTAATATGTGTGTCTGTGTGTGTCTGTGTGTATGTCCTTATCAAACAGTAATCAGCCAGACCTTCCACAAGAACAGAACAGTTTGTCTGCATCAAATGTAAAAGTGAATCCAAAATATAATCACCATCTCCGCCAATGTAAAAACGCAGGATTTAATAGCAGCGTGTTCTCTTTCTGCTTGTTCCAACTGTGAGGTTGCAGCTGTAGGCCTTCAGGGTTTTCTCCCTGCTCTTTACAACTCACTGCCATGACTCCCAGTTTACTGGGTGGCACAGCAGGAATTCAGAAATTCCTCTTATATCTCCCCGTTCCTTGCCAGAAAATAAAACAAAAAATTCAGCCGAATATTTCTGTGAATGTTGTCCCTTCGTGCAGGGATACATTTGTATACAAGCCGTTTTTGAGGGGTTTTGGAGATTTTAAAATGAGGAGTTATTGTACTGTGTAGTATTGATTGCATGTCAGCACCTTTAACCTCAACCCAAACATAACCTAGACCCTCTCTAACCTCTCTAACCACAGGACCGACACTGAGGAATGTAACATCCAAACAACGTCAGGTGTTTCTTTACGAACCTTTAGCAGACTTTTCACCTAAAGCAAAGGTAGCCAAGATTCTTTCTGGAAGACCTAATACAGGCTATGTTTTGTGTCTCTTACATTCGGAAACCAGTGACAAAATATTTACATTCCATCAAAATCCCCTTTGCTGGACAGCTCAGTAATGCAAATAAATTTTTGTTTTGTTGATTTTCCCTACATTATATCTCTGTTATCTTGTTTTATCATCTGGGCACCATGTTACGATGATCAACTTAAATCACATGCCACTCATTCTACGTTACTCATACTAATAATCAATAGCTTTACTTTTCCAGATACACAACATTTTTCCACTCACCGTAGAGTTGCTGAACAGCAGTGATGTCATCCCAGCTGAGCACCAGGTTTCGCCCCAGTTTCCTGTAGTAGGGGGACATGAGGGCGTGACGTACAGGTGAATGCTCCAATCCCAGGGTGTGTCCTATCTCGTGGGCGGTCACCATGAACAGGTTGTGTCCCTTGTGTCCATTCAGCGTCCACCTCTCGGACATGTCGAAGTGGGCTTCACCGCGCTGCGGAAGGAAGGCATGCGCCAGGGTTCCGCCTACAGGAAAGACAGCCAATCAGAGGTCACCTAATCTGCTACTGACAGGAAATTAACACTACAATTTTCTTTGGAATAATAACAGCAATCCATACTGATATTTCAGTTGACCCAAAAGCCTTGAGAACGCATTCCAGACTAGGGTGGAGGAATGTGCTTCATACATGTATTTGAGCAAAAAGCAAGCAACTCAATAATGAATCTCTCATCTCACCACTTCATCCTCTATCTTTAATTCAATCAAAATATGAAATTTCAATCCGAACATAAGCTTGAACGCCAATTGAAAAGTTACCAGCGGTTGCAGTAGCACAAAATAAAAAGCTCATAAAACACATATTAATTGCCCATTTGAATCAGTAACAATAATTAAGTGCTTGGCTTGTAGCTTGTTGTCACATAAACAACTTTTTCTACTACTTTTGACCCCCATGCTCAACTTCAGAACTGCAGGGAAGGGGTCTTCGGCCCTTGGGAACAAGTGTGACAGTGCGGGCTCCCCACCTGGGCCGTCAAAGGCGTTGCTGGCCCCGTCGTTGTGGTCTCCCTTGTAAAAGGCCAGCCGGATGTCTGCGGGGCCCCCGGGGACCTCCCGGAAGACCAGGCCCGACACATTGCTCCACAGCTGGAAGGCAGCGCGCACCGCCAGCCTCACGGGGCCCGGGGACAGGTGGCGGGGCCAGTTGACCATCTGATAGGTCAGGTACCGCTTGTACCACTTGTCTCCTGGACCAGGGTGAGAGAGAGACAGAGAAAGAGAGAGAGCGAGAGAAAGAGAGAGAGAGAGTAAGTTTTAGTTTTTTCTTCATTCATTTAAGTCAGACAAGGACTCCTTACAATGGATGTTTATGTTGTTATCGTTTATGAAGAAATCATATTTAAAATATCTTATATCTGCTAATGGTAGGTAAGGAAATGGCAATGGTATTGTAAGGTAAATAGGACCATGGTGCACACAGAACACATTTATCCTCCAGGTATAAACTAAAGAACACAAATATTTGGACACTGTATGGAAGGAAACATTCCAAAACCTACAAGAGCCCTTGGGTTCAGGTTGCTTATGGGCTAATCCTGCAAAGATCCCTCCACATCCATTTAGACGCTCGTCTAGAGTCTAGACAGATACGATGTCGATTATGTGATGTTGTTTGAACTCCTTCCTTATTCCATGTCTAGTCCTTGGTACCAATATATTGGGAGTATTACAAAGCAGAATAGCTATGTATCTGTATTCTGCCAGAATTATACTGCATACAGATGCCAATATGTCTGCGTTGGGAAGTGCCGACTTCAAATGAACCGCAGTGGCCGGTCTCCAAGCAAGATGTCAAAATGATAGGATACTACCCGTGTTAGCTTACAGCGATGGTAAACTGACAAGCACCCTAAGTGCATGCTTCGGTCAACAGTTTACACAAACACATGTCCGCAATCACGCTCAACTCACTTTTAATAACATGGGCTCGCAAAACATCAAAACTCAACACATTTGTTCGGAGATGAATAAATAGGGGGGATAGTGGTCTGTAAACTACCAGACCCCTAATCTCTGTGTCGTGTATACAGAGGGCTTATACACCTCGTAGGCCTCTTGTAGACAGTAAGAACTCCAGCAATTTACTACACACTTTGAAAAAACAATCAACTCTCGCGCAAGCTGCATGTAGTGTATAACAACAACAACAACATCGACATGTATACAGACAGACAGCGGGGGGGGGGGGGGAGTCATTGGGGGTTGCTGCTCTGCTGCACGGCAACGACTGCAGGGAAGGGTGCAGCTGGCTGCCGTCTGGGTAGCACAGGTGGTCCGTAAAGGGCAAACACAGAGGTTCTCTCTCTCTCTCTCTCTCTCTCTGTCAATGGGGCAGAGAGAGACAGAGAGAGCAAGAGGGTAGACTCGCACTGGTGAAAGTGTTAATGAGGTGAGAATTTTAGTTTATGTTGGTTTTTACACAAGAAAGAAAGAAAGAAAGAAAGAAAGAAAGAAAGAAAGAAAGAAAGAAAGAAAGAAAGAAAGAAAGAAAGAAAGAAAGAAAGAAAGAAAGAAAGAAAGAAAGAAAGAAAGAAAGAAAGAAAGAGAGAGAGAGAGAGAGAGAGAGAGAGAGAGAGAGAGAGGGAGCACACACTAACACACGTACACAAGCACAAGGAGTAATGCAAGCATTATCCTCTGTAGGGCAGAAAGGCGCCATATGTTTGGCTTGTTATAGCCCTCTGGAGACACTGAGCAGATTGCTGGGGAGAATTGGGGGCTCTGGGCTTGGCTATGATAGCCTATCAGTGTGTATGTGTGTGTTCTCCTCACACATAAACAGTCCAACAAACGACAAAGGCTGACCCCATCGTCAGACACCATACATTATTAAACGTCCATAGTTCAGCATCGCTTGTCAGACAAGACATGCTGGAAAGAAGCCAGAGAGGCCAGAGACATATGTTAGATACTAGGAATGACTCGTCATCAACACCTTACATTTCTTTCTCGTAAGAGTCCTACAGCGATAGCAATAAAGTATTTGACCACAGCGGTAATAAGACCGTCATTACAGATCGACTTAAACTGATTTTTTTCTCTCTGGATGAATTACCCAAATTATACCATGGAGGTATGCCGGTGTTGGCTGTGACCCCTCATCCCACAAGACGAGACTCAGCTCAGGATTCAGCCTTCCTCCCTGCCTGCAGGTAGTGCTTATGGAGCTCCTCTTCCTCTGTCTCCCTGCCCAGACCTCCACACAGTGAGGGCTCCCACAGGACACAAGCCAGGAAGTGAGATAGAGAAGACATTCCTGAACTTCCCTTATGGAAGCAATTAGCAGTGTGCCCTCCACGACAGCCCCCCCAGTCAGTCGGGGAGCACTATCATGGGCACATTAGGAAGTGATCAAGACCATGTGATAGCCAGAGTTATTGTGTGTGTGTACGTGTGTTTATATGTGTGTGTGTGTGTGTGTGTGTGTGTGTGTGTGTGTGTGTGTGTGTGTGTGTGTGTGTGTGCGTGTGTGTGCACGTGTGCATGTGTGTACTAGCTGTTGATTTTTCTGCTGACCATGACTGTGACTATAAGAGATACACACCATTTGGGTGCCTCCTCTGTATCAGAACAATATCCACAGTGTAACCCAAATTGACATCTATCCCATAATAACACTGCCCGAAGGTTGGTTGGTTTGTTGACGTTCCCTATCTCATTCGTATGGGTGAGCGCCTGACACAGATCCAATACACACACGACTGTGAGAAAATACACACGCAACAGACCTATCGCACCGTGTAGCGCTTATCTCAAACAGGGGTGATGGAATGTCCGCCTAGTAAATATGACTGGGAACCACCAGCAAAAACACACACGCCTGCTGGAATCTGTATACCGTGTTTATCAACTCACACATAAAACCCAATGTGGCTGAGGGTTCAGGATGTAATATCATCGGTCACATGACATCCTGTTGGTATAATGCTACAGCTGTGTACCTGTGCGAGTCACGTCTGGCCCTGACACAACGAGGGCTGAGCCGGCTGTCGACGCACACAATAACAAACAGCTGTACAGGTCAATAAGCCAGCCAGTTAGTCACGCACCCGTCAGATCAGCCTGGGGTTGGGTATTTTAGCATCTATCTGTTCCACATGTTAGCTTTTCAACCACCTGGCAAGCCAGTCAGTCAGCCACAAAAGTTAGGCAAGCTAGGCAGCAAGCCTCATGTTGACCCAGCTAGCCAATGGAACGCATCAGGTACTGACTTGAAGAGGAGGCGTCGAACGTCAACTATTGTTGCATTCCAAGAAAGTCAGTTAGCCACAATCATGTCAGTGACAGGCAGGAATGCAGCGTTCTGACTGCAGTCCAGGCAGAGGTAAGGTAATGAGAGAGAGAGAGCGAGAGAGAGAGAGAGAGAAGGGCTCCTGCCTTGCTGCTCTGAGGCTCTAGGCGTGGATAAAGTAGGGAAGGAATGAGGGAGACACATTGAAGAAAGATGGTGTAACACCAATATTGTAAGAATGGTAACCGAAAACCTAAAAAGGTGATACATTGCAATAAGTCCCCTTACTAACCCTCCTTAAATACACTGCTATGCAACAGGACGTCTTAATCATTTATGTAATTTCTGTATTATACTCTATTAGAGCATTCGTCTTATCATTTGTTAAACTAAAACCTGTGACGAAGTCATGCCGTAACAAAGAGCAGTGATTAAACCAAAGATATACTGGGATCCATTTTCCAAGTTAAAGCTTATCGCTTGTAGTTTCTATCATTGGGGTGAAACACATTGAATTATAAATCCTTTTTCTCAGTGGGGATATGATTTGATATTGAATGACGGACATAAGTATATCTTTACAAGTGTCACACAGAGCAGGGGTCAGTCTGGCACGTGCAGTACACTCCAAGAGCTTTAATTACACCCATTGGAGCCAATCAGTGGGCTTTATGACAGTGGACCCACCCAGCCACTACTTTGCAACCCTAACTTAAGTAGACACAGACGACCACAATATACAGGTACACGGCTGTATACACATTACATAACACACCTTACATAAAGCAGAACCATATGTCAGTGGAGTCGATTACTGACACACGCATGTCAAACGCATGTATGAGAAACTCCCTCCGCTCAACAACATATATAACATACATTTAAGTCATTATCTATGTATGCACATACCCCAAATCTTGAACCATGTTCTCTCTCACATCAGCAGGGCATGTCTTGGCTGGCCTCGGTTTCTTACCTGTAAAGTGGCATTTTTCTTTCCATGCAAACACCACTAGCTTACAAACATGGTGATGGATTGGCACGCACGCACGCACACACACACACACACACACACACACACACACACAGACACACACGATACAAACCTACCTTGTGGTGAAGAGGAGCGCTTCTTGCGGAGCATGGGTCGGCTGGAAGGCGCCGTTCGGCCCGTGAAGATGAGGTTGATCCTCTGGGCCCAGAGGTCGTGGGTGCCCTCGTCTGTCACCCCGCAGCGTGGCTCTGCCATGCGGGTGAGGGTGGCCCCGTCCAGCTGGCCCGTCATGGGTAGGCGGGACAGCCACTGGAAATCCCTGCAGAAATGACCATAATAAATAGGTTTGCAGGATGGTTCTTTTGCTTGTCAATCCATCAATCAAACTATATTTATATAGCGCTTTTCGTGCAAAACTGCAATACAAAGTGCTTTGCAAAGGGAAACAACACAACAAGAACAAGTAATACTATTTGTTTAGAATCAGAGATACTTTTGCGAGGTAGATTTAAACAAAATATTATACCACACTATTTCATGAGAAGAAAGCTGAGGTAGAAATGTATGTTTTAAGATTGTGTTAATATGTCATATCAACTATGGAAATATACGAAAATACTTCATCCTTTTAGGGACAGTATTGTTACTTATGACAAGCAATTTGCTCTTCCTAGGTACTATGCATATTTGGAGAATTTCCTACTGAATTGTTTTAAAGAGAAGAAATGAACTAATCTATCGGTGTGACATAATTCGACAGAGCAGGCAAAGCAATGTTAGATAAGAGGATTGTTCTGAAAAACCAGCTACATTTGGTAATACTAGAGATTAGATCCCAACAATCCCTGAAACTAGAAGGAATTTAGCCTCAGACTGGGAAAGACCTGTCGCCTGTTCATCTTAATGTCTACTAACTAAATACAACTCATACAAAGTCTTACAAAGTGCACAACAATGCAGGTTTTCCACAGGTGAATCCTTTAAAACCATTTGAATGATGGTATAATTAGTCTGAAACAATGTGTAGGCCAGAGGGTGAGGTTCACTGGATTTTTAGATGGTTCAGGAGAGGTTTTCCACTGGTAAGGTGAGGGTGTGTTTTGCGACTTCATTACAAGCCCTCAGGGCTTGTTGTACACTTAACTAAACCACCACCCTCATGAATATATTGGAATAAAGCACCAGTACTGTATATTTGAACCCTTCCTCAATTTGTCAAGTCAAAGCCAAGTAGCAAGACCACATTTTAGTGTAATTTAGAAAGCATATGTGAGTTTTCTTTTTAACCAGAGCATAAACCACGATGGCTTTTATTGAGAGACTGGTTGAAATACTTGTCCTGTGCTTTGTCAAGCCTAACCACGCCACCGTATAAACCAGGGAACGTGTGTTTAGGACTGAACAACAGGGCTGGGAAAGGGAGTAGCCTCTCTTCAATGTACTGATTTCCTTTCAAACCCACCTGATGGCTGATTGTACTTCTGCAGTGTTGTGGATGTGGTTTTCTGGGTGCAGATAGCCATACTTTTCCAGAAATGCCTGGAATTAACACATTTGTTGGAGAAGACATCACTCAAACCATTTAACCAGTATACTACCAGAATATGGAATACAACTAAAAGGGAGAATACATTAAATTAATGTTATTCCTTTTTACTAGGTCTAAAGGTCAAAACCTTACTTTGGGAATAATAACTGAGCTTTTAATTTACCTTAAACCAGTTAATTAAGTTTGGTATACCAGAGATAAGCGCATATTTGTGTATGTGTAGTGAAATACATAAGCTATGAATTCCCCATGAATTTCGACCTCATTATTTCCCTTAAGGATACATTCAGGAAGACACATTGCTAGCACACCAAATATGGTAAACACGTTTCCATCTATTCGTCTGTGAGTCAGGCAGTGACATGTCCACCCGAATGAAACTAGAACAAGAGCTCCCTAGGGCTGTCATTTAATTTGAGTTATAACTTAAAAACTTAAACATAAATGCCAGGAATGCCTAACAAACCCAATAAAATGCAACGAGGGAATTCTTTTTAAACGAGCATGGAAGATGTCTGCGGTAATTGCACCACTTCTCTTAACTACTCTTGCTCAGTGCAAGCAACGTCAGGCACACTTGAGACAGAAACAACCAATAACAGATGCACTTTTTTATACAGTAAAACGTTTAGGTCTGCTTATAATACAGTGAGGAAAAAAACACACCAATATAGTTAACGTTGATATATCCAAATCAAACTAACTAAAACATTGCATACATAGAAGCCTGGAATTGGGCTATGGCCATCCGTGACACCGATACGTTACACCATTGATCAATATTAGGGCATCGCCGTTAATAAAACAAACATAAAATCACCGTTAACAGTTTTATTTTAAATAAATGACTATCAAGATCTCGATTTGTACCTGTACCTCAGACATATAAAACAAAGCTTGTTGATGACCCACCTATGCCAGATCGTTTTAAAACAAAGGTGTTCATGTAGCCTACCTCGGGGGCATTTCTCCCATTCCGTGCTATGGACACCGGTGAACAAATCGTGGCTCTAACCGCGATAAGCGTCGTTACAGTCCAGATCCATGATGCTGCACCGGCGTCCAGGGAGTTTTCACGCCGGTCCGGAGGTCGAAAATTCATTTTAGGGTTGAAAAGGTGTCCTCAATCATTGCTATTCGATCGCAACATCATGCATTTCCGTTTAAGCTTCACTACGATGAGATGAACAAGTTCCACATAGTGGTCCACATTCTGCCAACAGGAGCATGCTCGATGTCAGTGCGCTTGTTGCATTGCCCACCTAATGAAGAGAGCGCCTGTTGAACAGCCAGACCAGAGGGGAGGGATCGCAACGCCTCGCTCCACTAAATTAAGCGCTTTTGTAGCTCAAGGCAATGAAAGAGCATGGTGCACTTATGATTTAAATAACAGCACCGACATAATTTCCCGTTTGAGAGGTGTGGTGTGTAAAGAAAAACAAAGGATAAAAAGCACAAGTTTTTAATATTTTGGAAAAAGGTTTAACAGTTTATTTTGATCATACAAAACAAAACAATAAGTCTACCCCACAAAAAAAGCCTGGACCTAGAATTGAAGAAGAAAAAATAAAAGATGTACAAAGAAAATGAGGAAAAAAATAAAACATTTGACCCCAATACAGATGCGTCCATACAGCCCAAAACGTCCCTTCACAGTCGCTGTACATCTTTCCATCACAAACAGAAAGCAACATGGGATGCATTGGCAAAGAAAAGGAAGGTATGCAAGTCAGTTTTCCAGCAGTCCTCCCACCCCATCCCTCTCAAAGCCGAATCCCTTCCTCCCCCCATACCACGCTCCCAACCACCACACACCCCTGGGCTGGAACCGGGTCGACTGCTGAACATTTAGTATGGCCGATCTCTTCTGTCTTCTCTATGATCACCTCTGAGGAAGGGCAAAGGAGGCACATTAGACATCAGTCAGTGCCAACTAGGACAATCTCCTGAAAAACACATTTTCAAATAGCAGACGCATGAACATGCAGGCTGAGGATCTAATAATTGTCTAGGCGAAAAACAAATGCAATTATATCTTATTATTTTTTTTAAATAGAGTTTCATTTCCAAAACCATCCCAAACCTTTCATGCCAACATTGATGTAATAAGAAATGTAAAATCCATAGTAACAGTTTCAAAC
Source organism: Lota lota (assembly GCA_026745465.1). Taxonomy (NCBI): domain Eukaryota; kingdom Metazoa; phylum Chordata; class Actinopteri; order Gadiformes; family Lotidae; genus Lota; species Lota lota. Next base: position 6,983,427 of record JACYXH010000772.1, read on the forward strand.
AAACCCAACCGCCCTTCTGGATGAATAACCAAAAGGTATAACCGCCATCTAACAAAGGACACCTGAAAGACTGTCCTAGAGTCTGCTTTGTATCCTTGACAATTGTCATGTCTGGAAAACAGGCAGTGACTTGCCATGAATCACTAATGAATCTGCCTGTGACCTCCATTTAAAAAGCAGGCTGTGACCTCCATTTAAAAAGCAGGCTATGCCCTCTAGTGGTTAACTAGCAAAACAAGAGTTGGGTCTAAGAGATGCAATATCAAACATAGCAAATATGTCCCGAGGGAATTCGAATGTAAACCATTACATTATCCAGCACTGGGTTACGCAATGTGTACACGGTGCCGCACCAAATGTACACACCTAGACATGCATTACTCAGGAATGAGTTAATGCAAATGTAACAAAATAAACACTGAACCTTCTAGACCGGCTGAACTCACCGTCCTCCCATTTTGTAGCCCCCGCCGCCACCACCTCCGCCGTAGCCACCGCGATCACCGCGGTCTCCACCCCGGAACCCACCGCGACCCCGGAACCCACCGCCCCGGTCGCCACCGTAGCCCCCACGACCGCCGCGTTCTAAAGAGCAGACACCATCATACATTAGGAGGAGAAAACTCAGAAACTGAGGCAGTTTATTCATGAAACATTGAATGGAAATATGAATATCTGTACACAAGATTACAAGCATTGAAATTCAAACCATACCTCCTCCTCCGAAGCTGTCCCCAGGTTTGGGCGTGCCACATTTGTTGCATTCAAATCGACGGGCAAAGTTCATATTGCCACAAGAGCTGAGAAGGAAAAGAAGCAGAATTGAGTCAAATCAATCCATTTCCAATACCGTTTCTTCAAGTAGCATACCTGCGAGAACGACATCTCTCTATAGGAGCTGTTCAAATCACCCACACACACACACACACCTATTTGGGCAAGGCCAGTCTCCTCCCTTGACGTCAAAGTTAGGTCCTCCACCGCCACGACCTCTGAAACCTGACGGAAGAAATTCATTGGGAATGAGCCCAGCAGAATCATTAACACCCTAAAGTTTGAGGGAATAAACTTGCTGATCAAGCTATTCTCACGGAGCGTACCTCCTCTACCTCCACTGCCGCCTCCTCCGCCACCGCCGCCGCTGCCTCCACCTCTGGCACCTCCTCTCGCCGTGAACTCAGCCCTGCGGGTGGCGAACGACACCTTGATGGCTTTGCCGTTAAACTCCTTGCCTAGAGATGAGAAGACGACAACGGTGAGAAAAGAGAAACCAAACATTCCTGCAGAAGACATGTAAACATGGATTTAGTTTCTTACCGTCAAACCAGGCGATTGCGGCTTTGGCGGAGGGCGGGTCATCAAAGGAGACGGTGGCCTCTCCCTTTAGCCTGCCGGTGGCTTTATCTGAGTACAGATTAATCATTGGCTGGCCCGTCTTCTTGTTCAACTTTTGAGATGTAAAAAAAAGAAGAAAAAAAGAATAATGATCATTGACACATTATTTTGGTTTCCCATATGGACAAATTTAACATTTGGTCATTCTGCCTTTATCTTGTTGTAAGCCATCTCCAGAGAATACCAAACCACACCTTAATGATGCCAATCTGCTTGAAGTAGTTGCCCACTTCATCAGGTGTGACCTCTTCTCCAAGTCCCTGGACAAAGATTGTGTTGTTGTCAGAGTTGTCTTCAGCCCCGCCACTGCTAGCACCACCTGTTGACAGAGGCGCATATCAAAGTATTAACAACACATTTTAGGCACAGGAGAGCAAGTTCAACGACATTCAGCAGATCATTGAGATGTGAACCGCTACTGTCCAGACGTACCTCCAGGCTCATCCCTTTGGCCGTAGTCTCGGGAGCCTGTAAGATGGAAAGCATGGGATGAGAAAAGCCTGTGAGCATGGGAACTTCAAATACCTTTAGTTCTAAACATTTCAACTTGAATGCTACCTAGGCGATGCTTTGCACTATTTTTTAACAGATACGTCAGCAAGGTTTTAGTTTCCTGGGGTGTGTTTTGGGACAGTTGCACGTTACACCACCATCTTACAACATGGGCAGAATTAAGCCTTTTCTGGACTTATGAGCAGAAAAAAAAAAAAAAATACCAACCAAGAAGAACGGTCTCCGGTTCTAAGAAGATTTCCTTCGTCACCTTAGGCACACCTTTTTCCTCTGCCAGTTAACAATCAACCTTTGTCTTCATGCATCAATTCCATTAGTATAAAACTCAAGCGCCATGTTCTTTTACCATATCTGAAGTGCAGTAATGAGATATCCCACTAAGATTAGGTGTGGCCCCCAGGATTTGGAAATGAAAAATGGTGGCATTCACTGTGCTTGTTGTCGTTTTTCCTTTCCATTTCCTATATTTTCCCTGTTTTATGATTTCTCTCCTGCTAACCCAAGTTCTTTCCTCCCCAACCGAGACAGTTCTGATGCTCATCACTTACCACCGAAATTTTTGTAGCCACCACGGTCACCACCTCTGCAGAGGAAAAATTGGAGATATGATGGCTTTTCCTTTGTCCCAAAGACAGAGCTCAAAGCTCCCCTACATCCCCATCAGTATGCACTCCTGCCACGCTGTGCGACTATGGTAGACATAGCTCACACGAGGGGAATGCGTTAGTCTTGGACATTAAGAGAGCAATGGACAGGCTGCTAGGCAGCTGCGATTTAACAATCTGGACGAGTGAAGACACTCGTCACATCTCGCTGGAACACCATTATGTATGGTCGATTCACGTGTATTTTGGGTGTTACATGTCAGATTGGATACACTAGGCTGGTTAAACAGCGCAATTTAGCTTTGCCAACATTTACAGGTCAAATTGGTCTACGTTTAAACTTCAATCACTCTTAACAGCTGTAGTATAGAATGTAGATCCATGTTAACAGAACACACATGCTTACTAAGTCAAATATACAACACTTGAATGAAGCCTATTGAATGTGATACAGCTCGGGATGAGGATTTGGTCTAAGCACATTGGGTCCATCAAGTCTTCCATAGTTACCTTCCACGAGAGTTTGGCTGCTTGTTATAATTCTCAAGCCACCCGTCAAGACTGACTTGCCCTCAGTAAGTCCGATGGCTTGCAATTTAAAATACACTGTCCCAACCTCAAAACACATTCTATCCAATACTCACAAATAGAACGCTGGTTTCCTAGGCAAAAATTCACAATATCAAAATTATTTCATTTTTTTAGGTTTGCCATCTCGTTTCAAACCAAAATTCTGATCCACAAATCTTGCATCCACCAATTTATGGATGAGCCCAGAGCAAGATATAAAAAAATAAAAGTTTACCAGTTGCAGAATAGACACTACCATCTGAATCGCTTGTACAAGTCTGCTGTAATGTAGTGCCACCTAGTGAGTCATGTTCTGCAGCCTGACACACACACACACACACACACACACACACACACACACACACACACACACACACACACACACACACACACACACACACACACACACACACACACACACACACACACACCTCTCTCTGAGATCTCCTGCGAACATCCAAGTGCATAACCCACCACTTCAGTGGACTGGAATGTCACATGCATATGCTATCAAGTTTAACTTCAAATGTATACAACCTAATGGCCAATAACAGTAAATGACAACTTAAAAAGTAGTAAGAAAACATTGTGAGAAAAAAAAACGTCACAGGTGATCTCACAATGGATGACTTCCCGTGGGCCTAACTACTAATGTAAAGGGGCCGGAGTGGGGTCATGTGAACAAGCATGGTGTATGGAAGAATACCTTGCGGGGCAGTGGCGCGATGCAACTTACCCCATACCAGGAGGCCCTCCTCTTCCCCCGCGCTCATAGCCTCCGCCACCGCCACGTTCATAGCCCCCGCGGTCATAACCGCCACGTTCAAAGCCGCCGCCGCCGCCACCACGCCCTCGCCCTCTGTAGCCTTCTGAGCGGTCTGCTCCCCCTTCATCTCGTCCGAACCTCGTAGGCTGGGCTCCGCTTTCACCTGGGGATCAAAAGACTGGATCTCAGGGACTGACTTGAAACTGATTCTCGTTTGCAAATGTGATTGCCAAGCTTGCAAACATTGAATCCGAACAAAAGAAAATTGTTTACTTCCCTTCAGGCTTAAAAATATATGTATAGATATCTGTCATTGTATAAAATGTTCTCGTAAACCAGCTTTCGGTCCAAGTGTGCTACTATGTACATATGAATCCATGTGAACAGGGTAAAGCAGTCTCACCTTCAGTCCTTCTTCCATAGCCACCTCCACCGAAAGACGCGGGCGGCTGGCCGTAGGAACTTGAACCGTACGACGACTTATCACTATACCTTGTGGGAAGGGGGGGGGCCCAATAAGTCACACATCTTTGACAACACCTGAACGTTTACAATCCTCTAGCGGAGGTTAAATACCAGAGGAGCCCCCTGCTAACCTTTCCGTTTGAACCATGGTTTCCTTTGGCTTATACAGTACAGAAAACAGATGCCTGTGGCTTTAAAAAGGTAAAGAAACATAATAAATGTGATGGAGGAGGTGGACATACCCTGTAGTTTCCTGGGCTGCCGGCTGTCCATAGCCTTCGTAGCTCGGCGGCTGACCGTAGCCTGCAGTTGTAGACTGGCCGTAACCCTCTGTCCAAAAGTTAGGTAACATGGTTAAAAGACAACATTCAATGAAATGTCATTTTTTTTTATTTGGGTTTTTTTAAGTAAAGAAAAATTCCTAGCTCGGTCAGAATCTGAATCAGATTTATTGCCACGTATACAAGGAATTAGATTTGGTCCTAATCACCATTACAGCATTTTGTGCCGTAGGTAAGAGCGAATGTGATTTAATCCTTTGGGATTTGATTGTTTTATTCAAAAGCGAATGCTTACCATTGCCTTAAGTAGCAGTCACACGCCAAAAATAAAGTAAACGCCAGTGAAAAGCTTTTTTATTAAACACAGTTTTTGGCACACATTGTCCAATAAGTGGGTTGAATTTCACTGGAAGGTAATTGCTTGTTGTTTTACAGTTTGATAGCACACCTGGTGTTGTAGTTGATTGCCCATAGCCAGGGTACGTCTGTGCTGCATAGGTGCCACTGCCATTTCCCTGACCGTAACCCTGTACAAATAAGGTGTATTAAGACAATATGAACATTAACATTCTATCTACACAAACGAAACTACTGAAAAGGCATTATTAGGCGGTGTTATTTTACCTGTCCAGCTGGTTGACTGCCATACGACCCATAGCTATGGAAAGAAACATTTAAAAAAAAATACTTAATGTGCAGGTCATTTTTAGTCATTCACTTTTCAGACAAATGAAGTCATTATTGTATACATATATATCGACGTGCAGTGTGCAATACCTCTGTGCAGCGCCATGCTGACCGTAGCCCGAATCTGAAGAGAACGAGTCCGAGTTTAATACGACATTTAGACAATAATTCTACTTCATACGGATAATAAAACGCCAGAAATCCATGACTAGCCATTGTTAGCCAATACGTTGAACACAGGTCTGCAATAGTTGACCAGAGTATAGCTGTCCCCACGATGTAGCTAGCTACAACAAAAATGGCGGTGGGTTTTGTCTCGCCTTTGACTAACGTAATCATGGGGACAACGAAAATATGTTGAATACACTGTATATAAGGCCACCGAAGCCTGCCTAGCATGTTGGATAACATTTTGATAAGTAACATTTGATGCGGTTAACAAGTAAAATCGTGCGTTCAGTAGCCACATGATTTGAATTCATCCTAAAAAGGAAACAATGGGCCTGTGAGCTACAACGAGTAGTTTACGTAGGACGACAAATTATGAGTAGCGGGTTAGCCATCTCGGTTTACTGGGCGTTAAGATTGATAATCAGGAAAATGAAACACAAATCTATGAAATCATACAACAATCAGTTACACAATACACGTCCAAACCGGGCTATATCGATAAATCGCAGTAGTTATTAAGTAACGGACGATGAGTTCCGGTAAATAGACGGGGTCCTTGGCCTTGTGGCTCAGCAGCTAATTTGGCTAAAAGCTTATTGCTATCTGCTAACTGTTTGTTGGTAATTTATTCAATCATTGTTACAAATATTTGTATAAAAATGAACAAAAATATTACCAGAGGCCATTTTGGTGTCCGTTATATATTTTAAAATCCGATGAGTGTTTTCCCCTAGTTCGCTTTAGCTGATAAGCCCGGGTAACGTAGCGACAGCAGCGCAAGGAGCACACTGCGGGACTTTCTTTCGGAACTCCTATCCCCCACCCATTACCTTCTTTATGCAGCTGCAGCGCCATCTACTGCTTCGGGGTATAAACCACATTTGCCTTGAAAATGGAAAAAACCAATCAATATGTTTTCAAAACTATCTATCTAGTTATCTGTCTGACTTTGTAATAACTTATTTTCACTCATTAGTGTAGGCTTATATGCCTTAATTTTTTTTCATGGTTCTAGTTGTTGGAACCCTATGGGCAAATAGGCCTTAGCGTTAGCAGTAGGATATCAACTATTACACATTTTGTAAATATGAAATGTGTCCATTATCTGGTGCTGAGGCCTACTCTTTAAACATGGTTAAAAAAATAACCCTGAAAGGTGTTCAACAGATCCACGTTGGTTTCATGCCATGTGCTTTAATTAACAAAAAACAACAGATATTAGAACAACCTTTTGTTATTGTTTTGTCGTTTCAGGGTTACTTAAAGCAACGTAACCTATACATTTTTTTAATAAACATAATGGTTCATCCAATGGACTACATTGTCACTCCTGACTCCTTCAGCTCGACAATACATCATAAGATATTACTAAACAATTTATACAAAGCTGTCACTTATCCTAGTCACACCATGTATAATAATAATGGAAAATAATTTTTATTCAAGATTATTTTGAGATTATTGAAGAAAATGAGATATCAGTCTCATAAAAAACAATTGCTCTGGAATGGAGGGAGGGATCCCTGAGGGACGAATAGAGTAAATTGAATGAATTAAAATGTATTTGTCTACAGTGGGAAGAAATTAAATCCACCTGCGAATTTCATGGCAGCACTTGCATCTTTACCATAAAGAGTTTTAGATCTTGATATGCAAATTGTCTTGCAGTTAGATTTGATGCAATGTAAGTGGATTGCATTACTGCATCATGACACATACATATTTGCTCCGTGACTCTACTCTTGTGGCTTTTCATGTGAAGGAGAAACAGGCCTACATAAGGAGATATGAAGATAAATATTGTATGCAACATTGTTCTCCTGAGATATCGTTTTTGGTATATGGTCTCAGATACTGAAGTATGGTTTGGCTTATTTGTCCTGTGCATGTACATATATTGTTCTCGTACCATTCACTGTGGAGGAAAAATAAATCAAAAAGGGAAATTATTCAAATTTTTATTCATTTAAAAAGGCATTCCTGGATATGAAATATACATTTAAAAAGGAATGACAAAAATGGTGACATGATGGAAATGTGTTTCGTGCATTTACTTCTCAAACTGAACCAAATGGACAGATGCATTCCAGTACTAATGCTTAACCAAAACATAAGGCAGTGTTAGAAAAAAATAAGGCACAGGCTAAATTTGACAAGTAACCCAGTGAGAACATTTCCAAACTCCCCAAAATGATTTCATAGTAATAACATGATTCAGAAAAACAAAGTGGGGGTGGGTGGGCACCACATCAGAGACTGTGGACATGGCCGTGACAACACTGTTTCCATACCCTGACAAAACATGCAGTGATACACAAGTATGTAAACAAGCTTGTCTGCCAGACAGTCGTCGAAATCAGTCAGGGTATTCTGTGTTCTTCAAATATATCTGATCTATTTTGTAATCCCATTTTTAAAGCATAATGTATGATCAACTATGCTGTCCATGGACAGCCATTTCCACTGTACCGTGTACTAAAACTTCACAGGGTACCAATCCATTATTCATAGTGTTTTCAAAGGAGATATATATATATATTTGTAATTAGTTTCACAATCTTCCCACAGGGGTCAGTGAAGTTGAGTTAAATTGCATCACGAAATATTGTGCCATTTAAAAAATATATTGATTAAAATGGAGAGCAACAATGTATGAAATGCACAACACACAGGAAAATAATCCTAGGTAAGTTCCAGTTCCATTCGGCCAGATATCTTATGCATTTCAATGTATTCGAGAGGAACTTTTCAAACCGTTGCTATATCAAACCACATGGGTTGCAAAAGTCTATCGGGGCTAAACTATTACAGTATAATTTGCATAAAATGCAGTAGGAACAAAAAACAATTACTATTATACTTCTGGTATTCTCCCATGTTAAAAATGTATCAAACAATAAAAAAGCCTACCCAGAGATGGGGTCACAGTGGCACTACAGAATGTGCAGCCAGAAGAATTGGGGGATACAGCTTTAGTTTCGTTTCGTTTTTCCAATCAGTCATCGATCACAGCCCCAAGTAGTACACAGTCAAAACCTAGGATGCTCAGAACACAACCTAAACTGGTTACTTGCATGTTTCTGAAAGTTCTTATTTAAAAATAATAATAATATTCTGACTATGCTAAGCTAGGCAAAGGCTCTGAACATAAACCTGATTCTAGGCCAACTTCACAGAATAGACAAAAGGGGAGAGGGGGTTTAGTTTAACTTTAGTTTAGTTGAATTAAGCTCATGGAGGCAAAAAAGAACTAAAAATAAAACGATGACATAAAATACAAATAAACCCCCCGGAAGAGGGCGAGGTGGCAAGTTGTCCCGATGATTAACTCCACACATCCTGCGAGTAGCGTCCCTTGGTCATCAGCTTCTTGATGTAGTCTGTGGCCTGCGTCCGCGTCAGGCCACCCAGCTCCTCCGCTATCTCATAGAAAGCCACCTGCACGTCCTTGGCCATGTTCTTTGCATCTCTGTGAAAGGGTTACAGAAAAGTTTGTATCAGGGCAGAAGTGTTGTTGTTGTTTAGTTTTTCCTCAACGATTCAAAGCATCAACTCAAGTTTCATTAATTTACTATAATTGAATGGCCAAAACAACAACGTGTGGAAGGCAGGGGAAACAATTTGAAACATTAAGCCAGTTAGCGGACTGAGATCTTTAGCATAGAATGAGACAGAGCTCTTCACTGCTTGAACCAATTAGGATAATGTTCTGTTTGTTACCCGCAGATGTAGATATGAGCGTTTTGTGAGTGGACCAGCCTCCAGATGTCCTCCTTGTTGTTCCTCATGAGATGCTGCACGTATACCTAAGGTTTAGAGAAGAGGAGGAGACCACGTTAACATGCACTGCATCCAACTGTCCAAGCCAGCAAGCGCACTGACAAATGTTGACAATACATATTAGATGGAGAAAATTAATAAATAAACACATGAATGAATGCAAACATTCATATAACATTTACAGTTTGCATCACAAGACATTGGTGAACTGTGTGAGTGCACTGTCCACCCATGAGCTCACACACACACACGTATATTATACTACATCAACAGTAAACTCTGGGGAAATTTAAAAAAAGTAATAATAATAAAGTAAAATCAACTATATTAAACTAGTTTAGTATAAATATGCACAAGCCATGTTTTTAGATAATTTTGTCAGTGAGCAGTTCAGAGTCACTCTTATACTTCACAAGGCTGAAACAACAATAGGCAATAGTCAAATAAAGTTCTAAAGGTAAATCAGAAATTGAATAAAAACCATGTGTAGACAGACAGAGCCCTACCTTCTGCTCCTGGTCTCTGGAGAAGGCTACATGGAGATTAGTTAGAACCTCCTTCTTCTTCGCCTCTTCCAGCTCTTCCTGGTAGATGAAGTCCTCGTTCTTATGTCTGCAGCCAAAGAACATCACCGTCTCGCCAACCTCCTTCCCTTAACCAAGAGGCACAGAACGTCACAAACGGCTAGTCCTTGTTGATGGTTGAATATAAGATTTCATAAACAATTAACATTTAGCTTTTGCTTTGATCCAAAGCTTTCTTTTTCTTTATACACGTCAGGGAAATGCAGGTCAGGGTTAGACATCTTGCTCAGGGATGCCTACAGGCAGACCACAGACATTTGGGTTTAAACTCACCTTTCGGCTGGCAGTCAAACACCCTAACCAAGGTCTGGTGAGTGATAGGCTATGGTGACATTTTTAATGGTCAATGTCTTTCCGTTTGACAACTCCAGCCCATGCAACTGTTAATCAACAGTGGCATATACTTTTAATTTGTTATTTATGAGGATTTATTTAGGGAGTTTTGCACACAAGGAAACAAGTTGATGAACGCATCATTGGGATGAATAAATTGAGCCGAAAATACAATTAAAATATGAAACATAAATAACCAGGATGCAAAAGTAGCATATACAGTTTCACATAGATTAATATAGGCTGCCTATGCCAGAACTTCAAAATTAGAGCGAAACTATTTGCGGAAACCATCAACCTTTGTGAAATCCGTGCCCATGAAAGGAGCGCTGTTAACGGCTTCACTTACGATCTCAGCCCGGGGGGACCAAGCCTCCGCGGACAGCGCTGTTATAAAGTCTAGGTTCCAAAAAGCCTTCACATTGTAAAGAATGTGTTGACATACTGTACTGTGGCAGCAATTGTTCAGCTACGTAATACTTTGGTTATGCTGTTTAGAGCTATAATTATTTTGGAAATCGCTCTCACTCATCTTAAATTAAAAGGCGGAGCAGCCAGTTAGTTTCACATAAAGCAGAAGGAGCAGGGGAGCAGCCTTGTCCAATGAGGTTATAGATATTTAAATTGTTTCACCTAACATGAGGATGTGTGAATAATGACAAGTGTAAGTCTATTCTTTTTTGCGGCAATCTAGATACAAATAAATAAAGACAGCATGTGAATCCCAGAGTCAAGGATATAAACAAAACGGGCTATGTCTATCGTTAAGTGAAGCCTACCTTTATTGTGAGTCAGAGCAATTTAAAGATGGATTATGTTAAAGCAGGACTAACATTAATTGTCTTAGTGACTGAACATGATGACAGCGCATCTTGTGTAGAATAGTTTTTGAGTCACGTGATTGGCTCCTTCAAAAGTTGATCAGCCGATCACGTGTTTAAGGCGTATATCGGTCAATAATGATCGGTCACATATCAAATCGGTGCATCACTACTAAAAAGTAGTCTCACAAATCAGAATTTAGATTATTAACGTAAAGGAATGGCAGACTAGCTCAAATCTGGGTGAATGGGGTGTTTCACGTTATTTCGCTTCATATTGTTTCAACCAATCATGTTGCTGGAGGCGGGGATCACCCGTAATTGTCTATTAACAGCGAAAACAAACCCGGCCAGTACTAGTAAACTGTAAAAAGGTATCTGTAAAGGTTTGAAATACACACCGTGTAGACACTTTAGAAATACACTAATTAAAGTCCCCTTCTGAAACCTTCATCCACTAGCGAGAATGTGTTTCCTTCAGTATAATATTTCCATAACAAAACAGGAAACAAGGTGTAACTCTGCCCCTTTCAGTTTTTGGTTTCCGGCCCAGGCTCTGTGCCGTCACCCCCCACTTGTGCTATAACATAGTAGGAATGCTGAATCCGAGCTGAGCTAGATGCCTCATTTGTGATCCCTGGGAAGGAAAACACTTAAAAACACTACCTTGCTCTTTGAGCCAGCCTCTCTCCTGGATGAAGCCAACAAATGGGGCGATGCCAGTGCCTGGGCCCACCATGATGACCGGGTTAGTCGACTTGAAGGGCAGGCGGAACTGGGACTTGCGAATGTACATGGGCACTGTGGACTTGTGGCCGTTGTTCACCACCGTCTTGTTCTTGAGCCAGTTGGTGGCCACTCCGTTGTGGAGGCGGCCAGTCTTGGTCTCGTACTCCACCACCACGGCACAGATGTGGATGCTGTTGGGATGGATCTGGGGAGGCGGGCCGTTCATACAAACGTTAAAGTGCAAATACTTTGTTAGAGATTTTAGTCCACAAATGTAATGGCCACCGATTAATTATTAATTTAGTCATGGTTGTCATTTGCTTGTTATTTTTGCCTCCTCAATTTCCATTTTGTTAAAAAAAATTACCATTTTATTATGGTCATGACAAAACCATTCATGTTAATTATCATCATCCACAAGGAGCTTGTAAAACAATGTTGTGTGTCAGTGTGTGACTTGTGTGTTACACAAACACAAACATATACATTTAAACTGGCAATGAGCAGAGAGCAGACCCAGGGATTTCTGTGTAGACCTCCTGTACCTTAGAAGAGGAGGCGATGGAGTAATAGCGCGCCTGGAGGCGTGGAAGCAGCTCACACAGGTGGTCCATGGGAGGCCGTAAGGAGGGCAGATCCTCCAAAATGGCCAGGATGTTCCTGCAGGCGTCCAGCACCCAGCTCTGGTACAGTGCCTGAGGAACCACCACACCAATGTTACCTTTAGCACTGCAACTCAAACCCTCACATCTGAAAGTCATTTGATTAGCATATATACCACTCTGGTGGATCTGGAGTCATAGTCATATAAAAAAGGTTTGAATCTTGATTGGGTCATATATTTCAGTGCTAAGTCGGCCTAGTAATGCTTTTTCATGTGGTCCTGGGAGAATTCAAATTATACTGTGATAATATAAAAATCCTTCATAAGGTCAAATCATTTCACATAAATCCCTTCATAGAGCCGTACGGACCTTGCCCTCCGGGGAGGAGGAGGCCATCTTGCGCATGTTCTCCTGGTCCTTGGGGTCGGAGGCATACTGGGCCAGCTCGTACAGTACGTTGGTGCGGGGAGGGTGAGTGATGTCCAGGTAGTGGGTCAGAGCCGTGCGGTAGCTGGTAGGACAGGGGAACGGATGCTTCTTGTTGGACTCCTCTGAAAAACAAACAGTGATTTATTAGTGATTTGTTTTATTTTTTCAGGCAAGGCATGCTTATATACAGTGAGGGAAAAACATATTTGATCCCCTGCTGATTTTGTACGTTTGCCCACTGACAAAGACCAGATCAGTCTATAATTTTAATGGTAGGTTTATTTGAACAGTGAGAGACAGAATAACAAATAAATCCAGAAAAACACATGTCAAAAATTGTATAAATTGATTTGCATTTTAATGAGGGAAAGAAGTATTTGACCCCCTCTCAATCAGAAAGATTTCTGGCTCCCAGGTGTCTTTTATACAGGTAACAAGCTGAGATTAGAAGCACACTCTTAAAGGGAGCTCTCCTAATCTCAGTTTGTTACCTGTATAAAAGACACCTGTCCACAGAAGCAATCAATCAGATTCCAAACTCTCCACCATGGCCAAGACCATACAGCTCTCCAAGGACAGTTGGTGCGATTATTTGCAGATGGAAGAAACACAAAAGAACTGTCAATCTCCCTCGGCCTGGGGCTCCATGCAAGATCTCACCTCATGGAGTTGCAATGATCATAAGAACAGTGAGGAATCAGCCCAGAACTACACAGGAGGATCTTGTCACTGATCTCAAGGCAGCTGGGACCATAGTCACCAAGGAAACAATTGGTAACACACTACGCCGTGAAGGACTGAAATCCTGCAGCGCCTGCAAGGTCCCCCTGCTCAAGAAAGCACATATACAGGCCCGTCTGAAGTTTGCCAATGAACAGCTGAATGATTCAGAGGAGAACTGGGTGAAAGTGTTGTGGTCAGATGAGACCAAAATCGAGCTCTTTGGCATCAACTCAACTCGCCATGTTTGGAGGAGGGGGAATGCTGCCTATGACCCCAAGAACACCATCCCCACCGTCAAACATGGAGGTGGAAACATTATGCGTTGGGGGTGTTTTTCTGCTAAGGGGACAGGACAACTTCACCGCATCAAAGGGACGATGGACGGCGCCATGTACCGTCAAATCTTGGGTGAGAACCTCCTTCCCTCAGCCAGGGCATTGAAATTGGGTCGTGGATGGGTATTCCAGCATGACAATGACCCAAAACACACGGCCAAGGCAACAAAGGAGTGGCTCAAGAAGAAGCACATTAAGGTCCTGAAGTGGCCTAGCCAGTCTCCAGACCTTTATCCCATAGAAAATCTGTGGAGGGAGCTAAAGGTTCGAGTTGCCAAACGTCAGGCTCGAAACCTTAATGACTTGGAGAATATCTGCAAAGAGGAGTGGGACAAAATCCCTCCTGAGATGTGTGGAAACCTGGTAGCCAACTACAAGAAACGTCTGACCTCTGTGATTGCCAACAAGGGTTTGGCCACCAAGTACTAAGTCATGTTTTGCAGAGGGGTCAAATACTTATTTCCCTCACTAAAATGCAAATCAATTTATAACATTTTTGACATGCGTTTTTCTGGATATATTTGTTGTTATTCTGTCTCTCACTGTTCAAATAAACCTACCATTAAAATTATAGACTGATCATGTCTTTGTCAGTGGGCAAACGTACAAAATCAGCAGGGGATCAAATACTTTTTCCCTCACTGTACATATACATACTTTTTTTTTTAAAGGACTGTTAATAAAAGCCAATCATTTAAAGCAATTCTAAAATGAAAGTATAACAAGGTATAGAAAGTTGTTTTGCCTTTTTTGGGTAAGCATGAATGTGGGTTTTCATAAATAATATATATAAATTAAATTAATAACCAGAAGAATAGACCTACACAGTGATCACTGATGGTTTGATGAATACCATAAAATAGGGGTGAACAAAAATCAAATTAAGAATCGCAAATCTTAATAGATTCACAACTTTCAAAATCTGTTTACAAAAACAGAACAAAAAGGTTGTTTCCTTGTCTTAGATTTGCCTTTGTATGTTTACATTATAACAATCGGTTGATGTAATGTTTTTCAAATATAAAAACTACAAAATTGTATACACACTACACTCTGCTTTCATGCCACACCGCCATTCTGAGCGCACTGGAGTAGATCCTGAACTTAGCACCCTTATGTACGGCATAGATTTTGTTTTGTTTTATCTAGAATTGAACCGTGACCCCAAGAATCAAAATTAAATTGATTTGTGAGACACCGAAAGAGTCACACCCCTGTGAAACTAAATCCTCGTCACGCATATGAAAGCAAAGCTCAACGAAGTGTGCATCAAGGCCACAACCTTTCTCACGGCCAAAGGGAGCACGCGTGCCATAGACGCATAGACTTCATGTGCTCTCCTGCTGTGACAACCCTTATCTCCCTTAATAGACAACCATCAATTCAACTTAGGGTGTGTGTGTGTCAAGGTGCTCTGGGCAGTCAATGCCGTACCGTCAAGGTTGTTGAGGGAGATAACGGAGTCAAGGTCCACGCCGAGGATTTGCCCCAGCTTGATCACCAAGGCCGTGTCGTTGGTGGGGAAGACTGCCACGTGGTCTCCAGACTCATACCTGCGGAGGAGGAGAGGAAGTATTACGGTTGCACCACTAGAGCACAACCACCAAGAGCTGGCAGACTTGTCTTAGAATTAGTGATGGGGGAAGCATTTCCCTAAGTGTACAGGCAGGGTATTAAGCTAATTCCTTAAAAATATAAAATAAGACATCCATTTCAGTTTTACAGACACACAATAGTAAGTCTGACCATGTCTTATCAAGGTAAAGAATAATAATAATAATATGATAATTGCAACTTTCCTTCACTGCTTTTGTCAGGAATAAATATTATATTTTGGTGGTGAACTTTATGTTGCCTAGCCGGTGAAGACCTTACCTGATCTTTGAGCCTGTTATGTCCAACTCAAGATGCATGAGATGCCGGCCGCCTGCCTTGTTCAGTTTGCGGTTAACTGTGACTGTGGCCAGGAAGGGATTCTTGGCATCAAAAGGCCTGTGAATGACCAAACTCAGTAAGTTAGAAATCCCACAAAATAATATTTTTTCTCTAGAAAAAAAGAAAACATAATCACAGGTATTAGTTTATTTTAAAGTAAAGTAGGCAATTTGGAGAAACCAGCCAGAGTAAGCTTGATTTTGAAAGTACCCAAATGAAAAAAATCCCTTCAGGCATCCCCTTATGCCACTTCCGTACGACAAATGACTAGCTTGCTAGCTTTAGCAATTGGTCTGCCTAGTGTTGTGGAAGACTCTGCCTGTGCACTTATTGTGCATGACCAGAGTGTGCGCAAATAGCCGGGTAGGTAGGACAGAAATGTAAGCCATCCAATAATTTCATTCGGGCCCAACTTAATGATTGGACTGGCTTATTACAGGCCTTCGACATCAACAGATGCCAGAGTTTCTCTTTTTATTGTCAGAACATTTGATGTATTGATTCAGGATGTAAAGAGAATTTCAACAAATATGACAAAATTCTTCTAAAATAAATTACCTACCCTATCTACATACATTCATAGCATACAATTAAACTACAAAGGACCACATACTTAAAATTACAAGGTGGCTATGACCAACGCTCAAACCTTTAAATATGCTTGAGTCCCTTAAAAAATGGGTTTTGGCTGCTGGCTCCTTTGGGTCTCAAAGCAGAGAAGGAGATAAAAGAGAAGGTTGTTTTCTCACGGTTTCTGGTTCTCAAAGCTCTTGATGCGACCGATCTCTCCCGTGTAAACCTTGTTCATGTTGAGGTCAGTGTGCTCCTTCAACTCGTACTGGCGAATGCTGGGAAAGCAAAAGTCTGTTCAATTAACTTCCTCTCATTAGGATTTTAGTCAAATGTAAAATGAAGAAAGCGCTCAGAGATGGGTCGGTTGTGTTGATTTCTGTGATTAAATTCCTGGAAGATTTCATTTCCAGATTTAAAGGTTATCATCCAGTTCTAATGAATATAGTCAAACTATTTTCCTTGTTTGCATCAAAATGTAAAAGAAAAGTGGTATAAGTGTGGGTGTTGGTTTTGAGGATGTATGATTGGATGGAGAAGACAGAAAGGTGGAGAACCTGGAGTCATCTCCCAGGGCTTCCACGCCGAAATGCTCACATACGGCTGGCCAGAACTGCTCCCTCCATGAAACAAAGTCATCTTCCAGACTGAAAAGCAAGGGGAAAATAACGTTTAATATCATCAGGGTACTTCAAGGAAAGGAACATCTACCTGAAAGAAACGTCTTCTTAAATGGGGGAGGGTCAGGACAGCGAAGTTCTTATTGTCTTTTGGTGGTAGAGGCCTTTAAAATGATCCAAATAGAAGGTTTGAAACAGAGAAAGGAAAAACTCTTTAGTCTGATAACCTAACCATAGATTACCAGAATTTGAATCTAATAGTTCCATTGTTTGGAATAGTATTTTATTTCATAATTGTATGGTGATATAAACTATTAACATTATGATTTGGAATTGACATGATGTTTATCGTTGATAATAAAGGTTACCTCAGCTCCCAGCCCTAGTATTAGATAAATACAAAATAACTAAATCAGAAGACAGGTTCCTCATGACTCATAAATTGAGCAATAAATCTCGCTTCAATACATCGACAGATGGCACGGTGAGGATGATTAATGCTCGGTTCAACAAACTGAATGAAAACATTGTGACAAATCATAAGACTCGGAAATAATTACATCCGTCATTGTTGTGTCAGCCAGTGTAAAACTAAGTGATTTACACCAAGTACTATCAAGTGATCACGTTTTACTCTTGGCTCACTGATCAAATGGAGAAGAGAAAAGCGGGCGACTCTCCTACTACTCCCCTACTTTTGGAAAAGGCAGTCATTAGTGCAAGCACATGTGGTTTTACTGGCTTGTGTCTAAGTCATTAGCCTCGTTTTTTATATTTAGTGCTATGTTGAGATCGCTAAACATTACAGACATTTTAATCAATGACATTTGTCCTATATATAATAAAATAAAACACTGCCTAAGTCCCTTACTTGCTATCGTCGTCTCCCATGCCAAGATCAAAGATTCGTTTGGCCCCCAGTTCTTCTAGTCTTTTGTCCACATAGGCTCCCATGGCATTGTAGTGTTCGTACGTTTTGTTGCCCAAACCAAACACCTAGAAACATTAAGGGGACGTCAGTGACACATTCAAAATGGCTGAATTAATTCACAGCGCATTTTCTTCATAAAATGGTTGTCAAATGTTTTCTGGTTTATTACTTTATTTTATTGGAGCAGTTAAATTGGTAATAGTCCTTGCTTCATGTTCACATATGACTGGGTGCTTGCATTATCGGGCAAGATTTCCAAGTCAATATGGACACCTTTAAGATGAATTCACAGTTCCTACCCCATGTTGTGAAGATCCAGGTCTGTACCACCACATCATGTTAAGGTGTACACAAGGGGGCAGTATAGCGTTTCTGATGTTAAATGTACATGAACCGCCGAATAAATCCGGTATCGTATTAGGGAAACTGAGTCTGCACCATTTAAAATAAGTTGAAAATACAGTGTTTTGATTTCACCAGGTGCAATCATTATGTTCTCGAGTTAGGCTGTCGAAAACAAAACACTACGGCAGTTCCCTGCTCGACCAGTCAGTGATTAGCAACACATTACTTAGCTCTGAGAGGACTGCACGTCTTCGTGCACGCGTAGGTCATCGACCGGCAAAAGTGGCGTGATTGTTCTCTTAAGTTGCAATGCAGATATTTGCATGTATGGAGGACACACAAGTGTGATTTTTGAATGAGTCTTCTTAACTATTCCCCAGTGCTGATAAATACTGTATGTGTTGTATGTTAAAAATATCATGCAAACTATTGTCCTTAGTGCAAAAGGAGTGAACATAAATGATTTAGACAACATGCAAAAGTGGAACGAGAAAGTGAGATGACGCATATCGACATTAGGGTTGGGCAATATCCATATATTAAAACAATTAAAACCTCACTCCAAACATTGAGGTTTACGGTTCAGCCGTCAAAAAAAGCAACTTGTATAATTAATCGAGACCACGTCATATGATTGCTGTTTCCAATGTGCTTGAGTTGCTAGGCTCTCTTCTACCACAGGGTTGAAGTCACAAATCAGTTTTTTCCACATTTTGGTTTCATACACACCCATTAACAAATCCGATATAAGGCTACTAGGCATGTTTGAGAAATAGACTAGCCATGAATTATAACTTTCATAAACTTGCTATTCGTAACTTTGTGTTAGTAGGCTAGGCTAGGCCTATAATCTGAAAGGAATAATTCGTTTCACCAGGAGAAGGGGCGATATAGCCAGCCAATTTGAGAACAGCAAAGAAATCGTGTTTAATGATTTTTCTGTCTAATTTTGGGGAGAAGAAATAAAGGAATTTGATTTGGCATTAAATTGAGAATTCAGTGGCAGTTAGACAAACTCCCAAAATATTTTTTATGAAACACGGAAAAAATGAAAGCTTTTACATATTTTGAAACGGTATTGATTCAAAAATTGTCGTTATTTTATGTGGATTCGTCTTCATCTCCATTACTTGATGGGGTTCGCCAATTGGCCGAATTTTGTTCAGAGCCAAGCCTGTGTAAGCACGTGTAAACTGGAGGTAAGCTTGCGAGATTTAGGCTGGCTTCGCGATGCTAGTCAATATGCTGATAAACATTTTGTGGTGGTTGTGATTTATATGATTAGTACAATAATGGTAGAAATTACAGGTATAACTTACTGTGAAGTTGACCCCGGAAAGGTCTTCTTCACCATTCTCCTGCAGCCAGTCATAGAAGTCCTGGGCATTATCAGTGGGATCTCCTTCTCCATAGGTGGCCATGCAGAATATAGCCAGGGAGTTCTCAATCTCAGAGAGGCGAGACAACTCAGCCTGTGTTTTAGAGCCAGTTAAGAACAGTTCAGAGCATAGAATACCTAGTTTCAGTTCTCTCTAGCTTGGCATTTTGAAATATTTTGAAGTACAAAGGAAACCTGACACATTATTTGTCCACCATCAATAACAAAATGCATAATAAAACCTAAACTAATTACAAAGAAATATATAAAAAGTTTCCATTCGGCCGAAGATCAAAGTTGAACAACAAGTGCTCATTCAAAGTACATCATGCTGCATGTTCATTTACAATTTCAGCTGCATGTTTTATGGTTGCCAATAGTATAATTAATAATGCATGCCATTCTAAAACGAGACAACTATACACAACCAAAAATACATTGTTTACAAAAGGAAGCCCTCCACATAGTACAACCATGCATTTCCCAGTGTTGAGCACTTGCGATTTATTTTCCCATGACAAAATTACAAAACATTCTCTGGCAGCTATCTAGCTGAAAAGCAGCCACTGACCATACAAGAATACTTGAACTAGTAGCTTAATTCTTTTAAATCGACTCCCAACTTGTTTTTATGGAGCGCTGCTCCAGAGGTTGTGAATTACCATGTCATATTCCTCAGGGTCGGCAGCCATTCCTTTCATGCCGTAGCGCTGAGCGTCTTTGGAAAGCCTGTTGGCAAACTCCTCCGCTGTACCCGTCTGGGACCCATAGAACACAATGATGTTCTTGCCCTGGAAACCATTCAAAGACAATATCTTAACAAATAAACTAATCCGTCTTCTGTTATTGGCAAACTCATGCCAGAGCAATTATCATGGCGGCTTGAGCAAATACAAGTCCTTTTAAATGCTCCAACACATTGTTAAAATCATTCGCCTTCTCTGGCGAATACCATTTGAAGACATAAGGTTCCTGCAAACTTTTGAGAATATGCAGGATTTGTTTCCTTCAAAAGTACATCTAGAGCTATTGTAAAGCATAATAGAAGCTAAAAAAAAGTTACTGTTGCATATCAACAACAAAACATGAATAGACTAAAGTAATCCATGACTTAGTCTTTATGGTCATTAGCTAGGCTCGTCTCGCAAGCCTCATGATATCCAAAGTATTTGTGGAAAGACCACAAGAGCTCACTCCTAAACAAAGTAATTGCTTAAAGCGAGCTTGAAAACAGAAGTACCCTTGAGCAATAGTAACCCTTCCAAGCCTTACCAGTGTTGCATTAAAAAAATGAATCATCAGTGGAGTAGCCATTATTAAAACACCGGACATCACTCACCGTTTTCTTCATTTTCTCAATGAAACTAGTTTCCCTTGTGCTGGTGGCGGTTCTGAAAGAAAGATAAAAAGCATAACATTCAATTATGTAAAACTAATGCAAGACTTTGAACATGCGTTTGGAATTTGCCCAAAATGAACATTGCCTTTGGAATTTGCCCAAGACA
Source organism: Lota lota (assembly GCA_026745465.1). Classification (NCBI taxonomy): domain Eukaryota; kingdom Metazoa; phylum Chordata; class Actinopteri; order Gadiformes; family Lotidae; genus Lota; species Lota lota. The sequence goes on from JACYXH010000772.1 coordinate 7,004,503, forward strand.
ATTGTCTTCATTTGTGGAAGTATTAAAAAACGCTTTTATTGTTACATTCCTGTTCCTCTTTGCCTCTGGGAGGCTTATGTTTTGTTATGACAAGGTGGTTACGCTGGGCCAAAATGCTTCAGCAATATGGTTTCACCAGCAGAACTACATCATAAATAGAAGTAAAGCACCAAGAAACAGGTCCTGTAGATGAGCAGTACACTTGGTTTTGTACTTCAACCCAAATACCGGTATACGTGTTTAGTTTCCAGACAAACAGAGTTGGATGTAGAGGGGGGCCCTGCCATCAGAACATCTTAAGTGGCGCGTTGGGAATGACAAAGAGCTTTGTGTTGACAGTTCGTAATTCTCCACAGTGTAGTCAAATGGAGAGAAAGACAACAGGAGAAAACAGGCTGCAATGTCCAAGTACAGCAAGGACTTTCAGGGGTTTTGTGCGTGTAGAGTAGCAGCATAGACAACAAACTCTGTGATGTTGACCTATCCGAGTACAGTCCACAGCTCTGTGACAAGGTAAACACGGTTCAATCTGGAGTATCCCCACACCAACCCCCCATGAACTCAACTGTTAGCCAAAGCCAACGGTATTCACGTGCCAAATTACCTTCACATCAATTATTTTATAAATAAGGATTTTACCATCTTCCTACCAGAAATGGGATACAGAAAGTCACAAAAAGGCCAGAGGCTTGCTAGTATATGGATGATGCTTTTAAAAACGTTTGTGTTTGTTCAAACATGTTTCCTTTGTCCATAAATTAACACGTACAGTTACATTGATTCTACACCCCAATCACCTCAAAAACAGAGGGGACTAAAATGTTTTTTTTGTAGTCAAACATCAAAGTTTGTCCTGTGGGGCGAACCAGACCAGTCATTGTTAAATTGACTAGTCCTACTTTTACAGCTCTTAACAGGCTTGACAGCAAACTACATTAAAAGGACACACCAGGCAAAAACAAAGAAAAAAAAAAAACTTCACAACCTGTTACATTTCTTGCTTATTTGATTTGAAGGTGTTTGAGAGGAGTGATAAAGCAAAATGGCATTTACATACACCTCTGGGGGTCTCGTCTAGGTTTTACCCAGGATTTAATTTATGGATGGGATCAGATCAAACGACAAATGCAAAGACACCAATGGGGATAAAGGGGGTTGCTGGACACATCCATTATCGCACAAAATAAAAGGCACTGCCGCTGTGTTCACTATCAAAGGACTGAGTGGACAGCTGCAGTTCTCTGTGCAATGCAAAGAAGAAAGGTGGGCACCAAATAAGCCCGAGTCTGGTGGCTGAGGTGCTTCAACACATTTGCTAGTCCAAAGTATTTTGTATAAACATTGTTACAACACCAAGGACACAAAACAGGCCTCTTCGGTTTTGCCAGGAGATCCGAGATACTCTAGTAACCTCCCCATGCTGAAACAACAAACTAAGTAAACAACACTTTTAATTTATTTATCTAACTTAAACTCTCCCCCAAGTGATTACTTGGGTTCAATATAGTTATAGTCCAGTAATTTATGGATTGAAAAATGTTGTAATTCAATAAAATACACAGACAAATCACCCAAATGAAAACACCTTAAATCTAGCCTGTAGTACTTGCAGCTCTTGAACGGCATGATCACAAAAGTAGTAGTTTAGTAGTATTTTGATAGTAACAAGAGTAACAAGATAAAAAATAGCCTGAAAGCTGAAAGATAAATTGTGGCCACATGCCCCGATAGAAAATAAAGTAAGTATTATGGTTATTTTTTCTGAATGGCAATTTAACCGTTGACTAATTTGCTTTGCACAACTCATCCAACATTGTACAACTTGTACAATAATGTCCAACTCAAAAAACAAACAACCAAAAAGTCAGTTAGGGTTAAACAAATAGAAGGAGGGTCACGGGCCCAACAGATATGTACTAACCTCTCAGCAGCATCTCTCCTGTCTTCAGGCAGGGAGAAGACACAGCCCATGGCCTGTAGTGTTTAACCACCACCCTGGCTGGAAGGCCACCAAGAACCACCCCCCCACCCCCACACGCAAACTTAAATGAGGGGGGAAGACAACACACGTGCAGGGGAAAAAATAAACCAGTCCAGCGGGGCGATATACATCAGCACATCTTCCTGCAGCCACCTGAGAACCCTATGCCGCAAATCTGAACTCCTGTTCTCTCGAGCCCCGCGGTGTATGTTCCTCACACAGACCAAAGCTCCACTCTGCTACACACACGCGCAGGCAGGCACGCACACACAGAGGTCTGCGAGCCCCGTCAATGTCTGGCAACCACCGCGGACACAATGGTGGGAAACTGACTTCCCCATAGAAAAAAAAGAAAAAGAAAACATCTCGCAAGGCTGCGGACTCACACAAACACACACTGAAACACTCAAGGGCTTAAAAAATGCCTTCCTCCACATCCCCGCCCCCTTTCCTCTCCAATCTGAAAGGTGTTAGGAACACGAGAACTTGTAGGCAATCCATTGTGCGCGCTTAAGGAGAGTTATCAGAGCACAGCTCCTCCGGTGGACCAGTGGAGAGGGAAAGAGCTGTGAATGGAAGGGCTTTGGAAGTGTCCCCCACCCCCATCCCAAAGGAGGAGAGAGAGACCCAGAGTGAGGGAGAGAGAGACACACACACAGAGACAGAGCGAGAGAGACCAGGAGCAAAAGAGAGAGAGAGAATGTCATTACTATGGCAACCTCATTTATCAAAAGGATTCCATTTGTGACAGTATCCTACACCAATGGCTAAGCAGCCAAGTCTTCACATAGCAAAAGAAAAATGGAGGGAGGGAGGAGTGGGGTAAAGAAAATTGTAGGGGAAAAAAAATAACCTACAAAGTAACTGGGGGAAAAGAAAGGACTGCTTGTCTTGTGCCTCAACTTTCCACCTTTGGAGAGGACTGACAAAGAAGGCCTGGCCAGCGCTCTCCACATGCTCTCTGGGGAGCGTTCCAAACGGGCCTGGAAGCAAAAAACAAAAGCCTGCACAGGAAAGACACGGAAGCCCACGCCCCGTCATAACAGTTAGGTAACCAATGCTTCCACTGAGGGGAGGGGACATCGCTCATTGAGCGCGGAGCTTTCTGCGCTTCCACAGACTCTTTCCCAGAGTTTAACACGGCGCTCCTCGAGTCCGGTCACTCCCCCCACGGATCTCCTCACGTCCGCCCATCCCCAGCCTCCATGACTGATGCACAGCCAGATAACTCTCCTCGCCGGATTTAAATCAGGGTTTTTTGTTTGCCTTGGTTCAATGCATGAGTGAAATTGAACTTGACTTCTAATAGTGTGCAAACAGGGAGCCTAAATAAATTTACAAATGAGTAAGAGATTATAGGAGAGGAAACAAAGGTCACTGTGAGTAAAGCATTTTAAATATCTCAATGACCTCTCACACACTTGTCTCTAAGAGATTGTTTTATAATGGCTTTTTAACAAGTCACAGCCTGCTTTTGAAAACCAAGCAAGACATGCAACCAGCAAACACAATACAAAGAGGAATGTATGCAATAGGATTGCGTTTGAGTTATTCATTTTCTGTATGTGTAATCCTTACCAACACACAGCACAAGCGTGTATCTACGTGTGGGAAGCACAAAGACGCAGGGTTTACCTTGAATAATTATTTTTACCTTTGTCAGAAATTTGCTTTACAAGTAAAGGACAGGGGGTGGGTGATTGGTTCCTTGCCAAACATTTCATAAATTATTGCATCCTCTATGATGTAAAGATACCATACCTTTTTAATATAATAGTAATTGCTAATTGCTTGATATACCTTTTACATTATCTGCATTGCCCATGCAGGAAACAAGTTAAACCAAAAGCATCATTGTTGTTTTTAATAGTGAAAGAATAGGATCGGGTGGGGGTGAAGAATGCAAGGCTAAGGAAGTTTGCAGATGTTGAATGCTGACTATTAACTCATCTAGAAAGCCTGTAGGACATTCGAGGTGAAGATGAATCCTTGCAGAAATTTCAGGAATCTTATCTGCATCCTTTTTGCCAACAGCAGACTGGTTGAAGTTATGAATACATTCTGTCAGCCAATCAAACACAATTGTACGATGGTTGCCAGTATTGCACACATTTTAATGATTCATGATAAATAATAACTAAATTAATATAAATAATTATCATATAAAATATACGAACATATAAAATAAATAATTTCTAAAATACAATAAAAAATGTGTTATTTTTATTTGCATATAAAGTACAAAAATAAAATACATATACTCACGGAGTGTCGAGCTTCTTGAATTCAGGGATTGGTTCAGGTTTCTTGCGGGACATGAACCAATATATAACAAGTCCAGCAATGAGCGTGAAGAGGAACAGGTCTAGATTGCTTATAAGAGGCTCCTCTTCGTTCGCCATGGGCTCTGGATGGGTGGGATCGGTTTCCACATCCGCCATGTTTGCACTCTGCCGAGGGGGAAAAGAGAGCCCAAACAGACCCTTTAATGACATGAAGCACACAACACATCACATAGCTCTTTCCACAAAACACCTTGCTCAAACACCAGTGATTGGTGGGAAACTAAGCAACCATTCAAACATTATAATATAGGGAGAGGAATCGAGATACACATAATGATACACTATGGTGAGGATTTGGGGGGGGCAATACAATATAAATATATTGCGATTCTTGATTGTGATAAGATATTAGGTAAGACTTTTGTGTGTTTAACGTATGGGTTTAATGTTGGGTTCGGGTTACAGGGCCATCATTGTTTTTTAAATGAACATTTAGAAAATAACAGTTGAAGTCAATTGACTATAGGTGAATACATTATAGCGCCCTCTGTAGGACAATACCATTCATTTGCTACAACCAAAGCTGAATTTACAGTTCTGCATTTAATTGTTCTGATACTTTGCAGTTGTTGTCATTCAATAAAATATACTAGAAATACATTCTTTTGCACTCTGAGAACTGATTACTCTGAGAACTGATTTACCTTTACCCTATGTGGCAAATATGAATGGAAATGAACTATACTCTAATGCAGAACACACTAAACTTCAGTTTATTGTGTTCAGTTTGACTAAATACGATGAATCGTTTTTTTCACACAAATCCCGACTACCTTATGTAAAACATCTAATCTCCACAAATGATCTTTGTGACTGAATCATTTTCAAGATCACTTGGTTGTTGCAAAATTGCAGCTATGCCAACCCTCAGTGACTTCCCTAGAGTCAAGCTGCCAGCAAAGTCTACACTGAAAAACAACAGAGCATGTTATGGTGAGAAAATGAGGGAACCTTGTTTCGTAAATGATTATCAGGTTTCTAAAGCACTACGTTTCCAATACAATCTCCAATGGTCAAGTGTGTTGAAAGCTAGTGTTGCCATCTTGATAGAAAGACACCTTAAAACATAACCTGTTTGTCATCTTTTAGTTTACTCCTATCAGCTAGCGGCATAGGTCATGATCACATACTTACTTTATTGGCCGTACTCAGACTGTTGAGAACTATGCAATACAATGTTAAACTCTTAATTTGATAAAAAAAAATAAAAAAAAACATTAACCATTACCTTTAACCCTTACGTAAATACCAAATTTTGCCTGAATATTATTGAACAAAATAGTTGACTTAAAAAAATAAAACAGTACTACCAAGCACCATGAATGTGAAATTGGAGAGTTGGCCAGAACAACTGGGTTCAGGTAACAGGCTTGCAAAGCTTGCTAATAGGCCATTCTCACCTTATAGAGCGTCAGGACATAGTGACGGGAATGCACCTTACAGTGATAGAGAGGCACAGGCTGGAGAACCAAGCCTAACCCTAGTGTAGACAGTTAAACAGGTAAAATTACCCACACTGGATTCACTTAAAAACATCAACGATGACGTGACGTCCATACCTATTTGGAGGCATCATTGACTAAATATATAACCTCATTGCATCCGCAACTATTGCTGTAATATGTAGTTACAGCACTATTATCTATTAGCCAGGTATATTTACACTACTTACAAATACTGCAGCAAACATATCTACAATGTCAAAACAATATGTTGGAAACTGGTTGAAAATTATGTCAATTAATGGGTTTGTATGTTCCAAAATGTTAATTACAAAATGACACTGATGAAATAGAAATGTTCTTAAAGTTTAAGATGAATCTAATTGCAACAATATAACCTATCTTGATAGACTATTGTACAGAAATGTGTCAGTGTAAGAACATAATAATCATCATAATTTTTCATTTAAAAAAAGTAACATGTTCTGATACTTTCCAGTTGTTGCTCTTGATTAAAACGCAAATAGACTAGTAACAGATAATGTTGCACTCTGAGCACTGATGTGGCCTAACCTTTACCCTATGAGGCGAATCTGAATATGAATGAAAATGAACTATATTCTAATGCAGAACACGCTAAACAGTCTACATTTGCCTAACTAATAACTGTTATGTCAAAAGCAAAATGTTCACTGCAGTTCTTGTATTCGAAACATTCTGGGTTATTTCTGATTTTAAACGCTTGTATGTAAATAAGGATTTCCCAATCGTTTTTATCAAATACGATCTGATTAAAGGAATACATAATGTCCAAGAGATTTAAAAAAATGTAAGGCCTGGCTATTCTGAGTCAGCGAAACTAACGTTAAGCACCGACTGAATAAAACTAACTAAAAGTGTATCTACCAAAGATCAATTTGGTTGCGACACTTAAATTCCACTGCAATGATTACCACAAAGTAAATGTTCCAAATGTCATTAAACGCTAATGATCAATAGTAGCACCTCGTAATATTTCAGACTAACGTTATAGAAGTAGTATTGCGAGACAGCTCTTACAGCCTTGGAATGCTAACGTGAATTGCAATTAAATGGTTTACTTCAGCAATTATAGTGGTAAACAATCTAGTGTTGTTTTTTAGATTATACATTAAAATTTAGCGAATGACAGAAATCCAGCAAAGCACCATACTAAATAATTATGTTGCAACTTTATGATAACGCTTACCTTGACGTCTACTGTAACAAGCACTGCTCACAATGCGGAAGAAAACTTTACGCCGTCCAGGACCATACCAAACTGATGTTTAGGAGGGGTGAACCATAAAAAAGCGTCTAAAAGGTTTACTCCACACGGCATTTAAACATTTATTTATATAGATGTACATTTTTCATGTCGTTTATTAAAGATAGTCTCCTAGCGTTCATGTCAAGTTTTTTTATTTTAGATAACATTTTCAAAAGTTTGTAGAAATTGAGTGATCGAACCATTACCTAATTACAACGTGTTCATATGTGAGCATGGGTCACGGTTATGCAATGAAGCTAAAAGAGCAGACAGACTCAATGAAGGGGTCCTGACTGAAGAGATGCACCTAATATCAAGGTTACGTGATGTCAGGGACGCATGCAAAATACAGACAAAATGAGATAAATAAATGGACGCTACAACTCACAAGGACAACCGCAACTTTATTATTCGGAAATGCAAATTGTATGTAGGGACTAGGGAGATACAGTTTAGTGAAATACAGTGAACAGAGAGCAATATACCTAAGTTATCAAACACACTAGATACGACACAATACAAGATATGTAGGGGTAGTCTCGTTGTTTGGATGTTGAATGATTAATGACATTGATTAAAAACGGTAAGTCCTTGGATTCAAAATAGTCAAATGTAAGAAAGTAAAATGTACGGATAAATAAGGATAAATAAGCCGACTCATTCACTGGGCTCTAACCTTGTCAACTCTTTATTTTATTATATATATATACAAAATAGAGAGAGTATTTTATTTGAGTTAAGAATAATTGCAATTCAAAACTATTTGTTTAGTTAAACATTAAGGTAAAACAAATATACTTTCACATTAACCTTAACTCTCATAAACTATTAATGAATGAACATTTTTGATTCAATACAACTGATTAAAGGACAACGGACCATCATTCAGTGCTTTCTTGAAGAGTAATCACAATATTGGTGGGATGATTTTCATTGTGCGTCATCGATTCTTTGCCTTTGTCTCATTCTTGCTCTTGATCTTGTGGCGTACCACGGCGACAGTGGTGAAGAAATTCCCCGTAAAGAGAATAAGGAAGCAGAGGCCACACGCCAAGACCTTAATATGATTAAGGTCATAAGAAAAATAATGCATCGTTAAATATTTAGGAAATTTGGTTTATATTTTAAAGGAGGACATTCTACATCACAGAAAGCAGACAAAAAGTAACCATCAAATGTATTTATTATGATTATGAATATTATGAATATTATTATTGGTTCTTCTGGTTGTACTGCTGGGATACATAAAGGTTATGTAAGACGTGGTACACTGACCTGCCATTCCTTACAGTCTGGGAGCTGAGCCATCCTGAAGAGTGAGAGGCTATTGAAGAGCTGCCAGAACTGTGACACAAACACACACACACACACACACACATACAAGTAGGCACACACACACACACACACACACACACACACACACACACACACACACACACACACACACAGACATAGTTACTAGCTAGACCACATCTGGTATTCTGTGTCCTGTGGTCTAAAACATGACAAGGAATAATTTTGTGAGCTAAGCATTTTGTTCTGGCTGGGCATGATTCAGCAATATTTGTCAGAGAGCTCTGAAATAGTACTCACATGCCCGAAAAACAGGAAGGGCAAGAGAAATGTCAGTCCTCGCCACATCCATGACTGAAATCCCTCTGAAATAGCATTTACCAGAACCATGTATTATACATAACTCAGAGTAATTCCTCATAGCTTAAATTGCACCGATGACGATAATTTGCATCTGTTCGGTTCTTTTTTCTGGCATGAAAAGTGTTAGTGGTGGGGTCTCACCCATAGTGAGGTCCATGTTGTGTCTTTCTCCTAACGCTCGTAGTCTATACAGACAGCCACTCTGATAGTAGTATTGGAGACACTGGACAAAACCTGCGGGTACCATGAAGAATAAACTGGATTTTATTTAGGCTTTTTGGGCTTTTATTTTGGTGAGGTGACAGCAGGAACCATGTTGTGATGTTCTGTTTCATTGTGAGTGTGTGTATGACTGGTGCATTGGGCCCTTACTTTGATACAAAGAGTAGGCAAGGAACTGGTTCCTGAAAACTTGGTACGGATTTCCATCCGGCCTTAAGAAGAAGAAGACGAGGAATGAATGCAGTCATGTGATTGTAATGCCATTGATAAAGTACTATTATTGAGGGACAAACTGTTTAGGCTAGAATCAGTGTCATTTTACACCAGATATTTTGGGATTAACGCCTTACCAAGTCAGCATTACTCCTGATAAGAAGGCAGAGATGTAGTGATGGAACACCCACCAGCCTTTGATTCTATTATGAATTATACAGGTTATTAGAAAGGATAAAATTACAACACAAGGAGTAAATCAGTGGTGTAAGCTGTGTGGATTGCAGGCATGTGGTGCAATCCATACACATTGTTTGTCCTCCTGGTTTCATTTGGAGATGAAACCTACTGACCTGGATCCATTGGTAATGAGAATGCTCTCTCGGATTGTTAGCGTACAGTAGTACCACACCAAGAGGAAGTTGAGGATTGCATCAACAAATCTAGTGTTGTGGACACACACAAATACAAACAAATACACACACACACACACACACACACACACACACACACACACACACACACACACACACACACATGCAACTCAGAGTGCTTGCGTTTAAACCAACTTGCACTGAAAGATGTGGACCAGCAGAAACTAAAGGCATCAAGGCTATAGCTTACCTGAACTTGATGAAGAAGTAGCAAATGAAGGAAAATACAAGCAGTATCACCGTGAGACACAGCTTGAACTTTTCATACTCGTCCTTGTAGGCAAATCTGAAAAGAAAAGCAAGAATTTAACACAAAAAAAGGGCTTTCTTTGAGGACTACGCACAGAGAGAATGAATCACAAGGACAAAGTAATATATTGGGAAGGGCTGATGTCTAGGATATCTTGCTGGAATAATCTTCCCTGGTAAATGGTATGGTATTTGTATATCTGATAAGTAATCACAATGAACACAAAATGATAGCAAGTTTGAGACTATCTAGCATCTAGGCATAACAGAGAACAACTATTAATGATTAAAACAATAATTATTATACTCTTATCTTTTATTATAGGAAGTAATACCTTTGACTTAGTGCTTACTTTGCCTGCTTGCTGAGAAGAGTCACATTCACATTTCCCAGGACCAGATTTAGATAAATCCTACAATATAAAATAGCAAATTGAACAGGACATTTCTGATATTTGCCTAAAGTCAGAGACTCTTACTGTCCAACATTTAAACAAAGAATACAATCTTAACCCATTTTTCTTGGGAAGAAATGCTTCCATTTCCAAGAAAATATTTGGTCTTGTCTTAATTTTTCCATTCATATCCTCCATGGATTTGGCTTCTTCCGCTGTATGGTCTTTACTGCATCTGGTAGAAAGGAACACAAATTGAAAAGAAGCTGAAACATGCTATTGTTGTTATTGTAATGGCATGTTATTGCATCCAGTAACATCATCTTGTATTTGTTGTGTGAGAATAATTGTGTGTGTGTGTGTGTGTGTGTGTGTGTGTGTGTGTGTGTGTGTTTGCGTGCAGAACATCTACCTCTTGATTGACTGGGACATCTCTTTTAATTGTCGCCGTTGAATGGAGATCGAGGAAGAGCAACTACTCTGCAGCTTGGAAATCTCATCTAGTTTCTGCAGGTAGATCTTGTATGTATCCTGGATAACACGTTGAAGGACTTAGCATTTCTCAGCAAAAAACAGACCTCAAATAGTATTGTATGGGTGTATGTTGTTCATCGCAGACACATCATAAAATATTATATTATATTGAACACATAACATTGAGAGATTTACACACAGTAATATAACATTATAATTATATATATACAAATATATCATTACAGACATGAAACAGTGACACCGTTATTATAGCATATATAACAGTGTACACTGTATGCTATAATATCATACCATTTAATATATCAAGAATACTGTTAATCCATTCCTACCTGAATGTTCTGATATTGCTCGTCCACACATTTCCACTCCTCGAGGATCGCTGGTAAGCTCTGGGACATTTTGTTTGTTTACCTGAAACTGTAAATAGGCTTGTAACTACCTAGAAAAGAAGAACTATATATCAAGGCTTAATCGTATACGTTCTAAAAATAAATATATAGTTAAAAGTTAAATGGAATATATCTTTCTGGGTCTTAAACCCAACTTTAGGTTTAGGTTTATTGCTGTTGTAACGAACTTTGACTTGTGATTGATGTTGACGTGGAGATTGTTCTGCTGGAATACGCCCTTTTATCACTTTGTTAATCGGTCACTCACAGTCAGGGTCAGGAATAGGTAAGTCTACTGCTACACATTGAAAATAATATTATATAAGGTAGGTTATGTTCTATTATTATAAGATGCAATCAGCAGCCTCTCAGGATCAATCCAACAACATTAGGTGGGATAGATGTTGCTGTGGTGCTTGTTATGAAGAGGACTCCTATTGCATATACACTTCAGGTTCACCTGTTGGTGTTTTGTTGTTTTGCATCTATTGGTCACTGTGTGTGACAGCATGCACGACTACAGCTACATCTAGTGGATTCAAGGGACTATTAACTATGTTGTAAAGAAAAGAGCCATCTTAATAATAATGATGACCACTAGATAGTTCCGAAGAATCCAGTCATCCAGTTTGTGGTTCAAACACGGGAAGTATCTGGTAGCCTACATATAAATCCTGTACATTTATTAAAAACATGACAAGGTTTTACTCACAGAAACCCTCAAATCCAACCTTTTGGATTGCGCCGGATATGTTGCGCATGCGCTTTAAACCCTATTTGTATTGTGACAGCAAACTTCGACTGTGTGTCGTCACGGCCCTGCGGATTGTTTCACAAAACAGCTGTACAATCTCATTGGAATTAGGTAAGGTAACTACACAGGTTTTTTTTTTGGTTTTTTTACAATATGATTATACATCCATAGTTCGAAATGTTCCTAAATGAGCTAACTTTACAGCACAGTATTTTAGTACGAGCTACCTTTAGCTACTGCCCACAGACAAGTTCAAATCTGCTGCTCATCGACCAACTTAATACACTAGTATTTAGACTATTTCTTGAATTATTACTTATTTGTTTTATTGATACAAATAACATGGTTAAATTACTTAGGTCTTGATGTGTCTTGTATTCCTCACATCCAGCTCAAATGTCTGGTGGCATGTCAGATCAGGATAATATCGGTGTTTTCTTTATTAACAATAACGTTATGCTATTCTATTTAAATGTGTATGTAATCTACTTTATTTTCAGTTCATGGTCAAAAGATGTGTGCTGCGGTATATGTTTTGTCTACGGTAACGGGCTACGTACTCACTTCTGCTCTATTGATGAAATGGCCCACACTTTTACATGGGAGGAAGAGAGAGACTTTCGTCAGCAGACACATCTCGCATCGTGGAGGTGATTCTATCTTTTTTATGCATTTGTTTTGTTTATTGCGAATGATTAGGATAGGTTTAGATTAAGATATGTTTTCAAATGTATTACAGACGATTTTCATATTGTGTGTTGCAAATCCATATTTCTTTTTATTATTTTTTGTGCACGTTTTGCAGCCAACCATCAATCAGAGGATTTTATAATTTGATAACCTTTTTGTTACAGGGGCAGCTGAAAATCTGGAAAACACTATGGCAGCTTTTAAGCAGTGAGTCATTTGTGTTGTAATAATGTAATAGCAATGCTAGCCAAAACCAGGGTAAGCTTGCCATGCATCAAGGAAACCAGTGAATGTGCATCTTTCAGTGCACGTAGTTGCACTACGTGCACGTGTATGGTGTCATGGCAATTTCTTCTGCTTTCTTGTGTTCCGGTTCACGCCAGGCAAAAGGTTAGCAAAACGGGAGCTAGACAACTCTAGTTACGAGATGGGGTGGCTAGTTAACACAACCTGAAAAAGCAAAGTCAAATAATTTAAAAGTAAACAACATATGTATTTTTCCATTACAATGGTTACGTATTTTTTTATTCTTACTGAAATGGTGCTTTTCAGCTTCTGGACTTATGTTATATATGTGTATTATATATGTGTGTTTCAATGATGTTTGATGTCCAACTGCCACTTGCCACTTGTGCTGACAGTTTGCCAGATCTCATTAAGGTGTCTGTGTGTGTGTGTGTGTGTGTGTGTGTGTGTGTGTGTGTGTGTGTGTGTGTGTGTGTGTGTGTGTGTGTGTGTGTGTAGTGCTGTGGATCTAGGTACAGACATGCTGGAGTTGGACTGTCACCTGACCAAAGATGAACAGGTGGTGGTGTCGCACGATAGTAACCTGATCAGGTCCACGGGCATGGAAGCTTACATCTCTGATGTGGCGTACGCTGTGAGTAGCCACGCCCCTTTTATCATCCTAGTTGGCATGCCAAAACATACTAATTCTAGTTCCTAACATTGCTTTTGTACTCTTTGTTCTTTCTTAACAAGTAAATAGTTTCAAATGGGATGTTGTTTTGTAGATATATTTGTTGGCAAAAATAAAAAGTTTATGCCAGGATGTAAATCGATCCAGCACTTTGATAGGATACAGGGGAAAGGAACGCCAGTTTATTCTGCAGTCATGCAAGTTGAACTGGAACAGTTTCAAAACATGCATTGAAGCTGTGCAAGGTCTATTTGAAGTTCAAGGTAGAACAAGAAGTGCTCATCCACTAAAAAAAGAGAAACAAAACTTCATAACACAAGCTTCTTGTCACAAGTTTCAAATATCACAAGCTTCAAATATCACAAGCTTCTTGTCACAAGTTTCAAATATTACAAGCTTCATGTCACAAGTTTCAAAATTATGTAAGTTCCTAAAACTTCTATAAGCTGTATGATGAAAGATCAGCATGACGTGGGAATGTCACCCTTTTTGCCAACATTGTACATTTGTTTTGAAGAAAGATCTTGGTTGATGTTTCCACCTGTGGTATGTGTTCTATTGGCAGGATCTCCCCAGTTACCTTCGCAAACTGGATGTCACTTTCCAGAGAGGTAAGCATAGCCCATAACATAGCTTGTTAATATCAAGAGAAAAGTAATCTAAACAAACAGTGAAAAGGATTTTCCTCCAAATCTGAATATGGATATATATATATATATATATATATGTATGTATGTATATATTAATCGTGGTGGCTTGAACCAGAGAAGCTTCTTAAGTCGAAATTTCACATCGACGCCTAGCGAAGGAGCTTTTGAAATGTAACATACTAGTTGTGCTGTATAAATAAAGCTTATATATATATATATATATATATATATATATATATATATATATAATGGATCATTTGCATGAGCTACAACCAACTGAAATACACTGGTTCGACAGTTGGCTCCTGCTTCCCAAAGCACATAGGATGTACTTGACTGAGATGCCTAAGCGCTAGAGACAAGCTAGACTGTCACATGGTTGTCAAGTGGTAGCTGCAGTGGATCTGAGTGCAGGTCTTGTGTGTGTTGTTTGCATGCGTGCAGAGTGTTACTGTGAGGCAGGGGAGGACAAGTGCATGCCTCTGCTCAGGGATGTGTTCGAGGCCTTCCCCAGCACCCCGATCAACGTGGACATCAAGGTCAACAATGACACACTCATCAAGAAGGTAGCTGTCTATCTCTTCCTGCTAGGGCCTCTTACTGCTGAATTGCAGTATTGTTAGTGATAGTGTTTTGTCACACATGTATTTATTTTTGTTTATGGTTTTGTCAATTGCTTTTCCAGTTATGCGAATCATGATGACAAACGGTATGTTTGAAGAGATTGGGGGGGTAAAGTATATAAAGTAAGTGGGTCTGCATGCCATTATTGCCCCAGGTCTCTGAGATGGTCATGCAGTACGACAGAGAGCATCTCACCGTGTGGGGCAACTCCAGTAACAAAATTGCGAAGAAGTGCTACAAAGAGGCGAGTCACCACAAGCAGCGATACATATATACTCCCTTTGATCATAATAGTAATAATAATGGAGAGTGAATGATTAAATGTATAAATAAAATGGTGTTTTGGTACATTCTATATTATATTATATATATTTTTATATACAATTTAAAAAAATCGGTGTAGTCAGTAAAACTGTAAATATGTGTGTACGTGTGTGTGTCTTTCAGAACCCTCGTATCCCAGTGTTGTTCAGCTTGGCCCGAGTTCTACAGCTGCTGGGGCTCTTCTACACTGGACTTCTGCCCTTCGTCCCCCTCAAGGAGCAGTTTCTGGAGATCCCCATGCCCTCAATTATCACAAAGTAAGAGCACACACACACACACACACACACACACACACACAAGAGAATGAACACATGTATTTACAAGTAATTGAGCTCATCACTGCTCCTAGTGCTACAACTAGTGATGGGTCAAATGCAGAACTAATTTCAATGTGTAGTACTTGTACAATTGCAATGACAATAATAAAGACTCTGGTAGTGTTAATTCTACCAATTAACTATTTGAAAATAAAATGTTTGCAATTGTTGTTTGATACAATTATGCAATACAAATACTAGTCTACTGACCTTTTTATCTAATAATTTTGCATTTACCGAACCAGAATATTAGTTAACACAAATATTTCTTTAATTTAAGAGACTATAGAAAGTTAACCTCTTACTTTATTTGGAGACTGTAAAAGTAGGACTTTATAATGCTATAGTGTATTTTCGAGGTCCAACGTTTTATTTTATGTCCTTGTTTGTTAGGACATTTAAAACAAAATATTTAAAATATGCTGTGTGACAATTTTATCTCCTGGCTCGTTCCGCTGGGTTTTGGGTTTCCATTGTATCTCTCCGATGCAGGAGTAGGGCATTAGTCTACAAGTGCATGCCATTTGACTGCAGTGAGTTAATGATCAGGCACTGTGTATAACAAGGTCCCACTTCATAGTAGCCCTTAAACACACACCATTGGCCCCTGAACCGGACCACAGGATTAGTCGGAATAAGCCTCTGTGATGGAGTGTGTTAAGTGTGCCGGGGCCCCCAACAATGATATTAATACATGTAGGTAGGCATATGTAATCACAATAATATCTAGACTAGAATACATTAGGAACTTTGCTTTAATGTATACTGGGCAAGATTTAAAAATATATACACATTATAACCTTTGCTCACAGTTAGTCACCAAGGAAATTCAGGTTATAAGTAGCATCATTGTTTGCGAAAGTCATCTGAAACTATGATCTTGCATAAAATGAACTATTTTGGATATCAAATCGTTTCTATCTTGTCAGCTGTCATCTATCCTTGACACTTTTCATCATTGTCTAACAGAATAAAGGATCCTAGCAAAATAACCAGGACCCAGCGAATCATCACATGGCTTGCAGATTCGTAAGTGTTTAAAAAAACACACACAACTCTGATATGCACTTTTGGGATGTTCAGACTAAGCCGGTGGTCCCTCCCTGTAGCACTACGCACTTCTTCTTGCAACTATACCTGCAACTGTTGATGTCTCTTTGCTTGTCTTGCAGCCTACTGATGAGGAAAGCTCTGTTTGACCATCTAACTGCCAGAGGAATACAGGCAAGATTAATAATTAAATGCCAATATTGAATCTTCTTATGATCTGTTACCACTGTATACATAATCTTTACTGTATGTGTATATATAGAGCTATAGAGAAGGATCTACTGGTGATGCAAAGTTGGACCTTATGTGCAAATGTACGACCAAAGACATATGGCGCATCGATCAACAGAGCACTTGTACTTCATTGTATTGAGTCTCTGTCAGAACGTGTTGTTGGTGGTGCTTTTCTAAGATAAACTAAAAGAAAAGCAAGAAATTCACAGCATGCAATAGTCAAGTTTCATTGTGTCCTTGAGCTGGTAATTCCTGAAGGCTAGAGGTGGCCGTCTATTCTGACCAGGACTATTCAACACACAACGTACTATTGGGTGGTTTTCAGCAAAGCTCTGATGAAACAACAGTTTCAAGAAACAATAGTGTGTTCCCCATCACTTCTTGCATACATTTTTGAAAATGTACGGTTATTCCCTAGTTTGAAGTTCAGCTTCTTTGGCTATATGTTATATATTGTATAAGATTAGGAACAATAGAAGCGTTGACATTCTTCAAAGCAGTCAAAGTGTTGGTTTTCTTATTTTATCTGAAGTTTACTTGTACTTCAGCACATCAATCAAGTCATTGTCAGCCGCACTATTAATGGCTGACAGATTGCATTATGGGGCATTATGTTCCCTGCTGTTTCTTATGGCTCAGTGTGAGTTATTTTGTCCGCTCTGCTCGCAGGTGTACATCTGGGTGCTGAACGACGACGAGGACTTCCAGAGGGCATTTGATTTGGGAGCCACGGGCGTTATGACAGATTTCCCCACCAAGCTTAAAGACTTCATAGAGAGGAATGACATCACAAAGCCCTATTGACCTGCTAGCTTACCGACACTCTGCCCGCCACCCCCTCCATCCACTGCTATCTTACCGACACTCTGCCCCCCACCCCCTCCATCCACTGCTATCTTACCGACACTCTGCCCGCCACCCCCTCTATCCACTGCTATCTTGCCGACACTCTACCCCCCACCCCCTCCATCCACTGCTATCTTACCGACACTCTGCCCCCCACCCCCTCCATCCACTGCTATCTTACCGACACTCTGCCCCCCACCCCCTCCATCCACTGCTATCTTACCGACACTCTGCCCCCCACCCCCTCCATCCAGTTTAGCCTACAATCTGACCTGCCAGGACCACAGCACGTGGCTAGTGGACTGAGGCAATTCCAGCTGAGCTGTCCTTCACAGTTTCAAACACATCAATGGGGGCCTCGCCTCCAATGCTCTTAATACCCTCGCAGTGTAAAAAGAAAAGTTAACAAGTAAACCAAACAAACAAACCAACAAAATATATTTTTGCACTTGCAGGTGGAAAACATTAAACTTACAGTATGGGGTAAGTTGCACTGTCTTTGCCTCTTCTTCCATGTTTGGGTGACCTTACAATATCCTCGCAAGGGTTGTTAGATGAATGCGTTCTTAGAAGGGGGTAAATCGGGTGTTTACACTGTGGGCCTCACAGAGAGTACACACACGGTTAAATTAGTCATTTACAGAGCCATAACCAACTGGAATAATTTACTCCTTAATATCCGTTTAATAAAAAATTAATCATCCTTTAAAAAGAATATGTAGAGGCATCTATTGGCACATAGATGACGGACTGAATAATAGGAGGTATAACTCTGGGCTAGTGTTTTGATTCATATTCTACCTAATTGTATGATCAGTGTTGACCGGCTTTGAATATGAATGTATTACATATTATTAGGTATTCACAGTGTATCTGTGGATACCTATTGTTATTGTCGGGTTTGGGTATTATTATTCCAGATTGGTAACGCCTATATCTCCGTGGTGGACTGGTCAAAAGTTTTCAAATTTGGGGGATATATTCATATTCCCGGTAAGCAGGTCTCGAAAAGGTTTGGCTCTAACTTCCAGTCAAAGTTTAACGATCGGCACGTCCGCCCCTATGGATGAACATTTCTGAAACTTGGTGTACATGCCTTATTTCACATGCTGAAAATGTTTGCCTCATGGGCCCATAATGTCCGTCTGGGTAGATTTTGCTGTACAGTGTAAATTTCGTGAAAGCTTCAAAAATATTCTACAGAACCATGGGTTCAAATGAAAAACGGATTTGATATTCATGATCTATGGTCTTGTCTGATCTTAAAAAATGGCAGAGTTATGGCAAATTCAAAACATGTAAATTATCTAACATTATTATATCAACTACAAGTCAGCTTCAGAAGGGACGTCAATTAAAGTCATTGCTCTTAAGCGTAATGCACCAATTCGCCAGCAGGTGACAAAATGTCACAAACGGCATCTACTATTAAACCTCTGTGTGTTTGTGTGTGTGTGTGTGTGTGTGTGTGTGTGTCTCTATGTCTTTGTGTGTGTCTGTCATTTTCTCTGTGTGTGTGTGTCTGTCTGGTTCTTTATATTTCAAAATATAAAAAATTTCAAAATAGAATTGGATGCATTGGTTTGACGTTCGCCTATCCAAACTGTGGCCTCTCTACAACGCAGGCTGGGCCATTATGGGGTACACACATCATTTCTCAATAGTCCGTTTTGAAGGTGGCTGATGACACAGTATACTTTAGAAACATAGTTAGTGATTCTTTTGATGTGTTTACTTCCGGTAAACCGGTTTATAAGGCATACAAATGCCATTTTACCATACCTACCAAGTTCACTATATCTGCCACGTATGGAAGACTGCGCCTTCTCAAAATATAGTGTATTTTGCCACTGACAATTAACATGGCCATCTAGTGTAGTGGTGTAGCTTCTGCCGCGTGGACACAGGGTCGCCGGTTCGAGTGTGACCTCGACCATGCATTTTGTGAGACATGGCATGGACATAGGGTCGGCGGTTCAAGTCTGACCTCGACCGTGCATTTTGTGAGACATGGCAGTAATGAGTAATGACTACACCCGTGATTCGCTTGAAAAGGGCGGCCGCTGGGAAAGGCGGTGTGTGGGCTGTGAATACGTTGTGTAACTGCTTGCAGTCCTAGATATTATTATTTTCATGTCAATGTAAGCTTTAATTATTTTTAAATTTTTATTATTGTATATTGATGTAAATTAATGTTTATTAATGCAATTGAAGTATTCGCATGAAGTGTTTTATGTATGTACAGTATGTCAGCTGTGGACCCCAGGAAGATTAGCTGATTGCCATGGCATCCGCTAATGGGGATCCTATAAATAAACACACACACACACACACACACACACACACACACACACACACACACACACACACACACACACACACAGCCCTGATCCCTTGCAGCATGTGGGGTCCTCTCAACAACTTAATAATGACTGTAGAAAACACGTTACTCCTATCTTCATATCTCTCTATCTCTCCATGCTGATAACAAGCAATATCTTTGTTATTCTTTTTTTCATTTCAAGGTTGTTTCTAATGGATAGATAAGCACAATGTCATTATTCTCCTGCCTTCTGGTTTAACACTGGCATGCTTTTGATTGTACAGATACTTCAGGTACTGTGACTATGAGGTTCATATAAAAAACAGTTGATATGCAAGGTACAAAACAATATGTGAAGCAAACATACTTATATGGGACTTGTTTCAAGAATTCTAGTGAACTATATAAGCCAAGACAATTGATACTATGTTTCCAGTCACTTAGAAAAAAACGAATGTCACTGACAAGAATTGACAATATGCTGCCAATGACTATGGATATGACTTGATGTACTGTGCAAAGGCCACTTAGATTACAATGCCCTAAAAGTTGTCTAATGCATTTTCATGGTGTGACATGAATGTAGTTTAGGCTGTGCAATGGTGAGGTGTTACGAATTGAACTAATGTTTGTGTAGTGTTTGACATTTAGTGTCACATCACTGAATTTGTTTTCAATAATCTTTTTAATTATTGTGTGAAATTCTGTTTTCTTCTGGAAATTGTATAACGTGTGGAATTACAAAACTGAGTGAAAATCTTTAAACAATACATTTTCAGTCAATTTCTCTAAGTAAAAGTTATCTCACTTTGTATTTGTTTATTTGATTTTAACAAAATCCGTTTAACCTTGTTAAAAGGTTGAACATTTCCACGTATTGGCTATGTATGCTTTAATTTGCAGATCACAAGTACCTAATTTCATTATAATATTAAGAGTGAATCGAGGGATTATATGTACGTCTAAAAGTGGTGGAAGGTAAAAATTTTCCACTGTAATTGGGATAATAAAAACATTGATTTGAGTTTTGTTAGCATGAGCTATATTGTTATGGCAGTAAAATCTTCAATTCACAGTAATAAATGGGACAGCAGATGGCGCTAGAAACATGTTTAGAGAGAAGATGTGGACATTGTCATGCAGCACGCAACATCAAAGCCGTCTTCTTGCTCTACATGTTGGACGTTATGGTTTTTCCAGATGTTTTATCAGAATGTCTTTGTGAATTAAAAATGTTTGCCAACTGGATGTAAATTATAAATGAAAAGTGAATAATCTTTCGCAACGTTTTTTAAGACTATAATTTCAATATCACCTTTTATTGGCGCATCTAAACGTGCTGTAGAGCTATTGTGAATATGGTCTTGTGTTTGTCCCTACTTTTGCCCCTAGAAAGTTGAGAATTATATCTCTGGACACTGGAAAGATAGGACCTGACAAATTAACTTGTTTTGCACCAAAATGTACTTTACTACAACAACAAAAAATTAGATTTATAGATTTACTGAACTAAATATAGAAATGTGTTAAAAACAACATGGATATGAAGAGTTCTGTTTTAAATATGAGCCAAAGAAGTAAGAGTGTTATCCAAAAAATTTTACATGTTCTGGCAGACTATGTTATATGAACAAAAAATAAATGCAAACGATAAAGTTGGCATAAAAACATGAATCTCAAATCAGTGGAAAAATATAATCAACAAATGCATTACGTGGGACGCTTTGGGTTAAGTTTTTATCAATCAAAACACACGTACTTCTGTTAAATCTGAGACAGCAGTGGGTTTATTGGTTACCCATGTCGACACACAACCAATAAGCTCTGTGTTGCTATGCCCGCTCGCTTTGTTGGTTGGCTGTAACGCCAGTCAATAAGTTATGAAGCCATGATACTGCTTGACTCCTGCGCTCGTTCTTAGAGGTAGTTGCTAGATCCAAGGGTCCGAACGTACAGTGGGCGGGTTCCTTACTCCGTTCCATGGTTGGTGTCTATGGGTGTCAATGGTTGGTAACGGAGAGAGATACGCCCAACTGTACGTTAGGATCGGTGATTGGTTGGTTACGCAGAGACGTACCGCAAACTATACGTTCGGACCCTTGGCTCTAGCAACTACCTTCTTAAAAACTATTTTGGGTACAGCTGCGTACTGGCGCGTCAAAACATTGCGTCTGCACGACTTACCAGAGCTAGAGAAGAAATTTGCCGAAAGGAATGTGAATGGGAGTTTAGAATTGGCAGTTCAACGAGGAAAACGAGGAGGTGCTACTTTTCTTTGTGGTGAACATTTATTTCTTCATTTCAAAGGTAAAAAAAAAAAACTAACATTTGTATGTTTTGACATGTATTGCTAGTGATGCAATTGTTGTCATACTTAGTTTTTAAATAATAATTGGTGGGTGAACAGTTCGTTGCGATATAACTTATTTCCTTTGTGAAATGCAATTGTATACATCGCTAGACTTTCTGCTACAATGATGCATGGCGGGCTGCCCTGAATGCGCCATCAGCTTTCCGTGGGTGCAGTGACTGGCGCGGTACTCGCACGTCAGCAAAAATAGAATCATCGATGCAGACTGGCAGATGATCGTGCTGTGAACACTCCACTCATAGCTCACAGGTGATCGACCTGAACATTTGTTTTGAATGAAGTAGGCCTAATTATGGATTTATTGCTATTTTTGAAGTCAGGCGTGTGAGCGTGCATGTTTGTTTAGGTCACGGACAATATGGCAAAGCAGGCATCAGTGTACTCAGCCTACTGTGGTGGCTGAAGTTGTTAAAGTAACCGATGTTATTCATGTTGTCAATCATCCCACATCACTTCAACCTGAGCAGCTCGCTATGTTAATAGTAGCCTATTGTGATTGTTTGTTTTATTGTTTGCTTTGTTTTCTTGTTTTCTTATTCTGTGCTGATAACATTGTGTAGAACTGATAAAGGCTTAATACAATATTAGACCTGACAACTCAAACAAGGCCTACCTGATTTTCCAAGTTAATGCTCCTTTAGGCCTGTAAAGAGATTTGTTGTTTTGTTTCGGTGCTTTATCTTAGCTTTGTCTTAGTTGCATATATATGAAGTTTGAAAGACTTCATTGTTTTAAGTCAAACCTCTCAATGAACACTCGGACTATAAGGACTGTTATACCGCGACAAACCAAATCAGTTCCAAAACAGCCAAAGCAAGACCAGGCAGGCAAGAGCAGACACTAACTACATATGATAGCGATTGTCCATACAAGACAGAACAGCCGCCAAGGTCCTCCACCCAAGATTCAAATCTAGTGATACACTTGTATCACTAGATACTTGTGTGTATAGGTGTATATGGGCCAACATGTGAACTAGTATGGGTACAGTCTGAGAGCTCAACGGTGAATAGACCCTACTATGAAACACGTAATGGTGGATGTACTCAGGTGAGCTGTTTCAAGGCATTATGGATCAAAGCCCAGCCTACATGAAGACGGATGAAGAGTTCTGGTCTTGGTATGGGCTTTTCCTTTATGCCAATTCTACACATGCAATCTGTGCATGTGCAGTTCGTATTGGACGTAGCAAATCGAGCCAAATTGTGAAAACTATAACTTTCAACTGTTAGCCCAGTTTACTATTTTAAGTTAATAATGGTGTAATATAGCTCTTGAAATATATAATCAGCTGTTAATGTATATAGAAGTTTGCAGTAGCCATAGCTTCTTCATGGAGTTAAATATTGATAATATTGATAGATTATTGTGGAGTAAGAGTTGGGTGCACCCCAATAGATTATCAGAGTTCCATATCACAGATCAAGCACAAACATGATGCCATACTGTTTGGTTCATCATGTTCTGTGTCCACATATTTTCTATAACTGTGTTGAGAATTACACAGAATAATTCCAATAAAAATAAAACAAGCAACCCCCAAAAGGCAGAAG
This sequence comes from Lota lota, assembly GCA_026745465.1. NCBI lineage: Eukaryota > Metazoa > Chordata > Actinopteri > Gadiformes > Lotidae > Lota > Lota lota. The sequence continues at coordinate 7,028,267 of JACYXH010000772.1, forward strand.
TGGGGGAACAGTGACTCACTGAGGAAGATGCTAATGCATTCTTTTGTTTGCATGGGTTCCTACGACGTGACTTATGGATGCTCACAAACACGATCCTGATCATCGATCGCATGCAATACAAACCAGGGATCGTTGCCAGAGTTACGTCAGAGAATGTAAAAAAAGAACAAAACACTGTGTGACATAGTGACATCACCCATGGAAACATTCTCATATTTGCGATGAAGGATGACCACTCTGACTCTGTCCTGTACTGGTCCACTGTATCATTCCGGGCTGTGGTGGATGAGGTCATTGTGTTGTATGCTAATGAGCCCGATCGGAGCCGTCACGAGGAGAAGGATGAGAGAGGGAGAGGGAAGGAGGGAGGGAGGGAGGGAGGAGGGTCGTTAAGGACAGGGACCAGCCAACACAAGGACAGATGGGCCGTACACTCCATCACTCGCTCCTCCTCTTTATTTTCCCCTCTCCTTATCACTTTTACTGCTGCTGTGTGACTTCTCACTCTGCTTGGCCTCCATAACTCCAGCTTCCTCTCTGCCTCTTTTTCTTGTTTATCTTTCCGTCTGCTTCTCCTTTTTGTTTATCTTTCCGTCTGCCTCTCCTTCTTGTTTATCTTTCCGTCTGCCTCTCCTTCTTGTTTATCTTTCCGTCTGCCTCTCCTTCTTGTTTATCTTTCCATCTGCCTCTCCTTGTTTCTTGCTTTCTATTGGCTCGCTCTCCTCTACTCCTCTCCTCACCTGCAGGAGCAGCAGTGGCAGCAGCATCACTGTGTGTTATGTAACAAAGGTTGCTGTTAGAATAGACAGGCCCTTCAACTGATGAGGGTTTGTGCATGTAGTATCTTTTTGCTGTTGCACAGACTGGACAACTGTATGTGTACAGACAAACATACAGAGATATGGACAGGCATACAGATGGTTAGACATACAGACATAGGGATGGACAGACAGATGAAGGGACAGGAGGAATTAGAGCCACACTACACTTAAGGAAGAAATACCAAGTGATACAAGAGGCATACAAATAGACATGGAGTGGTAGGGACATAAGTCAAACAAGACAGAAAGATAGATTGATCGGGGCATAGGTCATATTGGGCACACATAAGGAGACACTAATGAAATGATTAAAAGGAAACATGCATGCATGCATCCATGGTTTAAATGAAAAAGGATGACAAACTTGAAAGACGGTAGTAAAAGGAGGCTCAGACATGGATAGTCATTGGACCTGACATTTTCTGTTTGAGTCTAGCAAAGTTTTCCAAAGTGAGAATTTGCTTTCAAAATACCCATTATTCCTAAACACAGCAAAGATTGCCTGTTGGTATAGTCCTGCCCTTGGTCTCATGAACAGGGTTGCCAGGCAGGGCATAGTTGTATATTTGACTTCTGACCAAGTGAACGTCTATTTAGCTTTTTATTAACAGAATATGTCAATAAATATATCCAATAATTATTTAGAACAGGAAGAAGAGAATGCTCTTGTATAACTGAAACATTAACTAACCCTTAACTAAGTGGTACTGGTTCTCTCAAATCAGATACCATGAGAAAAGAGCCATTACTTCTCTTTTTTCTGTATTTAGATTGCAGGAGGAAGCTTTTTGTTTCACTTACTATCTTACGCTAATGAGGCATGTCTGGCCTGGGCTGTCTCTTGGACACATACGTATTAATGGAGTCCTGTTGCATTCAGGGTTTGCTCAGATGCATCACACTTGATCGACACCGAGAGCAATTAATCAGAGACGTTCTTATACAATGAATACCGTTAGCTGTCAAAAATGTTGACTTTGCAAGGATTGAAGGAGTGCGTACTGATCCCAATTTGCCTCATGAAACATCCCAATTCTTTGTTCTGCAAACAACGTTTGGTTTAATCATGTTCTACGCATTCGATGTGACACAATGACACCATCCATGCTGCCCTTTGCTCTGCTCAAATCAATCATGTGTGTCTTTATATTATGACCAGTGGCATATACAGTATCCCTTAGGCGTGTCTGTATTATTACAGATTTCCAGTATGTTTATCATGGTGCCTGACTGTTTGTGGGTGTCTGAGAAGAGTCATGGCCAACTAACATTACACTGTTGGAAGTCAGAGAAGAGTAAACAAAGACACCCCAGACGTATCGCCCTGAAAAACGTCATCAGGCCTTTCCTGACATCTACAACAATCAAAGAGCAGAATAGTAAACATACCAGTGTTTTTTTACAGGTTCCACAGTGAGTGTTTATAAAGTTGTAAACATTTACAACAATTTGGCAAATAGGCTCTTGATATTTGTATTATTATGAAGTATGAAGTATTATTATGGTTCCTTGACACTACCATAATAAAGGATCCATAATAATCATCAACTGTGTTTTCAATTGTTGTAGCACACTTTAGCACTGACTGCCTCAGCAATTCACTACTACTTAAAATGGCTAACTGTTGATTCCTATAGTATCTGTACTTGGTTTGTTTTTGGAAACTTGGTGGTGCAGCACTTATATTTTGTTCATGTGCCAATATTGATTGTATGCTTTGGTATATTCTCAGCATCACCTTGAAGTTGTTTCGGATAGAAGCATCTTCTAAACTACACTGTACACACAATGTTATTTAGACATACTGGAAATAGGGATAGCACAAACATAAGAGCACTAAACCAAACCTTAGAAACATTGGCATTTTCACTATATATATACAGCATCAACCCATCACTAACATGTTAGTGATGGTATATCATATAAAATATTCTTGACTTTGATTTTAATGGAGAGATTTTGAGATCCATATTACATCCCATTACATTTAATCTGACGCTTTAATCCCAAGCGATTTACAATAAGTGCATTCAACCATGAAGATACAACCAAGAAATTGCGAGCATCATGCAAGTACATACAATTTATCAAATGAGGAAACAGCTTCAAGTGCGACACTTAAGAAACAAGAGATAGAGAAGGTTCATATCAGGCCCGAGGTATATCTCTGCTCCATGGAGCTGTGCTGTTAAACCCAGTGAAAACACACCCTGCCCTCCCTGTTGGTCCTCAGCCTGGGGACGGTTCCCATGCCACCTCACCTAATCTCCCCCTCCAGTCACCAGGGCATCCCGGCACTTGTGTTTGGAGGGTGTACTCTATTTAGATACGATGCGGTCAGTGCAGCAGCAGGACCCTTACAGCTGTGCTCGGGTTAAGCTGATTACGCGCTGCTGTCCGGTAGTCTCAAAACACAGAGATCATAATTTGGCCACCTCACTTCCTATGGCTGCTGCAACGTCTGGTGAAGCTGAGTTTGTGTGCAGCAGAACGAATTTCACGAGCTAAAAGGGAAAGGAATATGGGCTCGCTGGCTTGCAAATATATTTTCCATTTAGATGGTAACAGAACAGCGTACAACAGTGGTGACCAATCAGTCTTTGTTGATCCGGTGGGATCTGTCTCTAAAACCCTTCTGGTAGATGAGTGGGAGTTACAGGGGGCCGTGTTTATAATCAATGTGATACCCCTAAGAGTTCGCATTCAGCCTCCTTCCCTAATTGGCTAAAGTCAAGTCTCTCCATGCTAGACGAGGGCTTATCCATTATAAATCTACCAGCAACAGGCCTGTTCCCATATTGCATTCCATATCCACTGGAACAGAAAGAACAAGTCCATTACGCAACCTTTGCAGCCACAGCCCAACCCTAACCCCAACCCAGTCATGCTCTCCCTATGGCCTCCTCCCCCCCCCCACCCCCCCTCACCTGCAGGTTCGTGCCTCCCTCCCCACCACCCACCACGGCCCTCACCTGTGTCCTGCGGTGCTTCCCATGCGAGCCGAACTGGGCCGGCAGCCCCTTCTTGCACCGCCCGCCCACCCCGCCCATGGTCCGAATGACGCGCTCCAAGACGTTCCAGGCGTACCTGCCGAGCTGCCATCGAACATACAGCTGCATCCACTGCCGGGCTCACCTGGCCAACCACGACGAGCTTATCTCCAAGGTAACTGGGCACGCACACGCGCGTTGCCTCGGGACGCGCTTTCTGGGATGTGACTCATCTTACTAAGAACCAGTTGCCCCTGGAAACAGTGGGAACACACTGCTTCACGTTTGAGGTGGATAATTGTTACACATTGTGAAAATAGAAGGTTGTTTTGAGTGTTAGAGTCGCAGAGTCTTGGTTATGCAAGAGACAACCATAGAATGATCTCAGAAACATATATTATGAGAGAGGATGGGAAATATAAGATATATATTATGTCATACGTGAGGACTCGGAGGTGTCGGTGAATGGATTACTTTCTGAGTGGATTAGTGGATTGGTTTATGAATGGATCATAACATTCACCATATGCGATAATTATTGTGACACCTGTTCACCAAGAACCTCAGTGAATGTAAAAGATACACAGTACATTTTATGTAGTAGTACATATCTACTGATACCACTCCCATTGTCTGTGTAGAACTAATGGTTATTTATGATTAGTTTATGATTGTTATTGTCTCAATCCACGGAGCTCGGACAGTGCTCTCAACGCTCGAGCAGGCTGCAGTTGACTTACTGGCCAAAGGGCTCAGTAATGAGAAGGAATTTCTGTTTCTTACACACAGTCCCTTTAATGTGTCAATCATTGTATTATATAAGCATAATATAAGATGTATACAACTTTTCATATCGAAGACAAGCAGCCTCCAACGTGATTGTTGCTTGAATAGTTTCATAGGATTACACTGTCTGCTGTTATTATAAAATATTAGACCTTAATCATAAGTCGTGATCTCTCTCTCTTTCTCTCCCTCTCCCTCTCCCTCTCCCTCTCCCTCTCCCTCTCCCTCTCCCTCTCCCTCTCCCTCTCCCTCTAGTCGTTCCAGGGGAGCCAGGGCAGAGCGTACTTGTTCAACTCTGTGTAAGTAACTGATCAGCACAGCCGACTCAACCTCCATTTTGAGCACGTCCAAAGTATGTTTGGAGTTGTACTCTGTACATAGTGAAAAGTGAGAAGTTTTTGGCATTCGAAGAACAGTTCACAATTTCGATGATGATAAAATAAACATCCCAAACGAGTCCCAGTGGATATACAGCTAAAACATCCCCCAACAACATTGCCATTATCAGTGGCAATGAAGCAGTTTGAATGATTGCTGTTTGGTCTAGCAGCATGAGTTGTTATGTGCATGTGAGTGCATGTGTGTGTGTGCGTGTGTGTATGCATGCGTGTCTGTGTGTGTGTGAGTGTGTGTGTGTGGCACTCACTCTGTACAGACTACATCTAAAAGCTGTGAGAAATGTACTTATCTCCTTATACAAATGAAATATTATATTGAGCCTCTCTCTCTCTTTCTCTCTCCTCCCCCCCCCCCCACCAAAACCCACCCCGCCCTCTCAGGGTAAACGTGGGGTGCGGTCCCGCTGAGGAGAGGGTGCTGCTCACGGGCCTGCATGCTGTGGCAGATATCTACTGTGAGAACTGCAAGACTACCCTGGGCTGGAAATACGTACGTTTGTTTCAACCCAACTCCCACACTCCCAGCACTGCACTGCACACATGGCACATAGACAATGGCCATGTTTAGACGAGCATAATTCAGGAGGTTCCTAATGCAACACGTTAGCTTTATCTGCACCACCGCTTCTATTTTAATCCACTTCCGCTTGCCTAAGTGCCGATGCAATGTAAGCATAGAAAGGATTGAGGCAGGAGATGGATCTCTGGTTTTGGACTGACTGGCTATTCATTCCTGGTGTGTTTTTGTTGCATGTGTTGACCCTGGTGGGGTAAATCAATCAGGTTTATTAATAGGTAGATCTTTTTTTGTTCTATTGTTTTATCAAACCTTATTAATAAGATTGGTTTTGCATCAATTAGATGCATGCAGGGCTCATATTTCCAACGACCGAAGCAAAGTTAAAATATGAAACATTCAATTTGCAGAAGTGGAAAACCAGTTGTTTTCTCTGTAACATTTAATCAATTGTAATGTTTTTGGTAAACTTTTTGGTTATCATAAATACGTTTGTACTGACTGTACTGAGCTATTATGAAATTACATTTCTCATGTTTTCTGAGGATTAACTGTTGGACTCCAGTTTTACTTGCTGTTAAGTCAACTCATGAATGTTATAGGCTTATGCAACTATGCGTGTTACTGCAAAACAACATCTGTTAGTGAAACATAACATGCCAACACAACTACCCTTATACAACAGATATTTACCGTTTACTTTACAAAGCTGCAGTAGATCCTGTAATAATGACAACAAAGTAGTGGCGTACACCACATTACTTTTCATGAGGTGTTTATGTGGTACAGTATGTTGACCTCACCCAGGCAGACCCAGACCCATGCTGGTATTCTGGTCCCCCCCCCCCCAATATTGATGTGATTTGACCTTGACCCCCAACGCCGCCACGTGCTAACTGGCCCATTTATCAGCAGGGCTGATCTTGTGCAGCTGTTGGGGGGCCAACATCCCATAATGACAGAGGTGAGAGAGTTTGCAAGGCACGTGGCTACATGGATGAGGTGTTGGTGTTGGAGTTGGTGGGGGTTGTGGGGGGAGCAAAACAGGCGTACATGTACCCTCTGATAGCTGATAGACATGTCGAGACTTATTGACGTGTTCTTCATTTGCAACATCCAACAGTCCCAAACGTGTCCGTCATTGTCTGGCTTAAGTACAGTCTTAATAGGAGGCATGGTAGCATAACATAGCCGGATAAATGGGTCGCAAACACACACGCACACACACATATGCGCACACACACACACACACACACATACAAACTCTTAGACACTAGATATGTGTAAATGGAGGGCAGCTATTTATATGAAATGTGGGCACGGCTGCTGGTCCTGCAGTCTTTCTGCTTCCAGCATGACCTAGTGCACTTCCACGTGGAGCCATCTAATGAAAACGCACCGACTGCAGAAACCAAAATAGCCCAAACAAAAACAGGGCTTCCAAGCTCCACAGTCTACAAAGAAAATGTTTGTTTTAAGTCTACCAACAGGACGGCGATACAGGGGGATATGGTGGCTATATATGGGCCAGGGTGAGTCGGAGGTGACTGGAGGTTTAAAGGTCCTTCAAAAAGGATCTTGTGTAAATGCTTGGGGACCATTCATCTTAACGATCCCCGCTGCTTATATTAACCATTCAACCCATGTCAAGGGATTCAATCCACTGAATTCTGATGACTGTACCGCTGCACTGACTGGATATGAAAGGACCGTTGTACGTGAAGCATAACCGACATCCAGGGAGGAGTTAGTGGTAGCAGCTCACCTTTGAGTCACTCAGTGGTCAGAGGGAAAACGGCATTATTATTTTTTTTCTCCACTACACCCCACTTTCTTTTTCCTGATTCAAATTGCTCAATCTCCATCTATCTCGTCTGTCTGTCTCTCTCTCCAGGAGCACGCCTTTGAGAGCAGTCAGAAGTACAAAGAGGGCAAGTTCATCATTGAGCTGGCCCACATGATCAAGGACAACGGCTGGGAATGAAGGCTGAGGCCGCTCACACACACACACACACACACACACGAAGACAAACATGGACACACACAAACAGATAGACAGTGTCAGTGTGGCTGGGTGCAGCGATACTAACATGGGTGAGAGGTTTAGGGTGGGCGGTTCTGCAGTTGATGAGAGTGTGAGATTTCGATTTGGCTGATATATCTTTAACCCCCGTAACAACCAATGCCAGAATCCCTCATGAGACCCTCCCTGGTAAAGTGACCACACACACACACACCTGGCCGTAGTGGCCATATCTGACCCCTCTGGGTAAACAGCCAAGGTGAGGTGGCTGTGTCTATAGAGAGAGATGATGCTGAGGTTACGAGACCACACAGTAAACACTAAAACACACACACTTTCATATGTTCAAATACACTCATAAACATACAAACATCCATGCATGCAAAAATCCACGCACAAACTATATACAGGTTTTGGTATATGTTCAGATACACACACACATACACCCTTGTTACAGAAATACTAGTTTGTTAGTGAAGATATAAATAGCAATAGAAAGAACAGGTTTGTTACAGACATACTTTACACTGTTTGAAACCAGCAGTAGGTGAGAGGAGGAGAAGTGGTGGTTGAGGAGAAACAAAACGCTCCCGTTTTCTTTTCGTAATGTAACAGAATACAAAAGAACACCACTGGAAGCTTTCTTACAGCATTTAAAATCGTTAGCCCTCTTTAAGCTCTTAGCGTTTTGGTCGGTTGTAGGGACGCTGTGAACACGCGGTTGAGGGGACGTGTCACTGCAGAGAGAGGGGACCAGCCGATCAGTCGGTTGGCCTGACCTTGCCTGGCCTGGCATAGTTCAACTTGGCCCTGATTTCCCAGCTGACGGCCATTCACTCTGTCCTCAGTGTGGCTGCGCTAATTAGACATGATTGTAACGGAATCCACCAGATCACAGGCCAGCAGGGCCAGTGATAAGGCCTGGAATGGAGGCCCTGTTGGAGGAGAGGCTGGCCCAGTATGAAAGGCTAGGGTCTGGCATGGGGGCTCTGGTAAGGTAGGAGAGCCTCCTAGCCGGGGGGAGGCTGGCCCAGCATGGAGGGCTAGGATCTGGCATGGAGGCCCTCGTAAGGTAGGAGAGCCTCCTAGCCGGGGGGGGGCTGGCCCAGTATGGAGGGCTAGGATCTGGCATGGAGGCCCTCGTAAGGTAGGAGAGCCTCCTAGCCGGGGGGAGGCTGGCCCAGTATGGAGGGCTAGGGTCTGGCATGGAGGCCCTCGTAAGGTAGGAGAGCCTCCTAGCCGGGGGGGGCCTGGCCCAGTATGGAGGGCTAGGATCTGGCATGGAGGCCCTCATAAGGTAGAGCCTCCTAGCCAGGGGGAGGCTGGCCCAGTATGGAGGGCTAGGGTATTGGGGTATTTCTTTGAATAGATCGGCTGGCCAGGTATGCTCTCTGGAGATTAACAGCAACTGGGCTCAATAGGGGCCGCTTGTGCCGGGAGTAGGGCGACAAACAGCTGTCAGCCCTGACTCAGAACCCCCCCCCCCCCCCTCCATGAATCTGATCCCCTTTACAGCATCAAAACAGGGCCTTTGAATATGATTCCTCCTTTGGTACACTAGCTGTGCAATGCAACCCGCAGGGCCTCTATGTGTGTGTGTGTGTGCGCGCGCGTGTGTATGTGTGTGTATGTGTGTGTGTATGACGGCCGGTCGGCAGCACGCATCCACAGCGGCCGCCGTTTGCAGCTTTGACAGGTTATTCCACACAACGTAAGCGTGTCTCAGGTTAACTACTTTTGGCTGGGTTTCCCAAAGGTAATGCAAGCACCATATGCGTCTTTCTGCCATTTAAGGTCAACGGACAACTAAAGTGTGACAGTGCACGGCTAGTGCTCTGGATTGTTCCAAAAGAAAAATATTGAAAATAATATCGATGTTACCAATTGGCTTTTTCTTTTTAGATTGTCGTGGAATCCAGATAAATAGTATTTTGTTTACTGCGCTCAGTTCAATTTTCAGTGGATTGCGTTATGAATTGACATTACGAAAGGAATATGTTTTATAGTTTTCACTCCAACGCTCTCAAAGTGTGGGAGGAAAATTCCTCGGAAAATAGGTCCTTAACTCACTGCCCTAATGAAACAACTTCAGCCCAGTTAAAAGGAACACATTTACAGGAAAAAGCAATATGGCAATGTGTAAATGAAACGTTCAGTTGATCTCCTTCTCGTTCGCATTTTCAGAATTAATAAAAGATCTACATTTCACTGGTCCACACCAAGTTTAAACGGGGTGGTCAAGTAATTATAACTTATTTTTGCACTGGGTAAGGAACCCATTTCATTACTTTTGTATTATTTTATTGTGTTTTGCTTTGTTTCCTGTCGATACAACAATACCCCTTTGAAAAAAACATACCAACTGGACTAAATCCAAACAGAAACAGCTTTTAACGTTTAAAATGTTAATGTTATTCAAAAAAAACGGCAACTCACTGATTGGCTGGACACAGTGATTGTTCCCAAACAACCAAAGACTGTCCACAAATTAATACATTTACCAAACAAAAATATCAAAAGGTGTTACATAACAGGGGTGACGTGTGTAGCTGAAAGCAAAGGTTGTAGATAGCCTTTCTCTGTGATATAATGTGTTATAATATAATTTGTAAAATACATATTAATATATATGAAAATATATATAAATACATATATTATATTGACTGTATTCACCGTGAGAATTGCATTCAACATCAACGCGTGTTACAGAGTGTAAATAGCGTTAATGTACTGTGTTTTATCGACGTATGATGACAAATGAAGACTCATAGGCAATGTCATGCTTCTTCTCTGGTACCCCATATTGGCTGTACGATACTTATTACGTTTTTTCTGAAAATGTTCTAATTTTAATGTTTTTGTAATGGAGGATGCTGATGCCGACTGTATATCATTGCATCTTCGTTCAATTAAAATGCACCTTGATATCTGTATGGATATATGCTGTTTTTATTGTGACTGTTTTAATTTGTTGCATGCAATCTTTTCATTCCAACCTTGCTTAGGAAAGGTGTGTGTGTGTGTGTGTGTGTGTGTGTGTGTGTGTGTGTGTGTGTGTGTGTGTGTGTGTGTGTGTGTGTGTGTGTGTGTGTGTGTGTGTGTGTGTGTGTGTGTGTGTGTGTGTGTGTGTGTGTGAGAGACATTAAAGTGAACAACCACATAAAGATCTGATCAACTGGATTAAGTGCTGCAAAAAGGCAGGGACAAACAAGGAAAGCAATGTTTTCTACTCAACGCTAAAATTTACCTCAGTAAAAATGAAATGATAAGCTAAAATGAATTGAGAGGCCAGCAGAGTGATAATTATACAGCTGTCGTTTGAGATAATAGCCCAATTTAGTCCTCAGGGAGATGTAACTGCACCGGTCCACCCTGTCTTTGATAGTTGCCATGGTAACAACAGTGCATCATCATGTTGGAATCAAAATGGTGGGGTTGCTTAAACTCCGCCTCATCCATTTTGATTAGCGCTTCACCTTGAGCTACAACAGACCAATAGCATGGGAATACAACAGATTGCTACTACAATGTCAGTGCAGATGAGTATTCAGCACTTGGCATTGTAATTCACACCTGTGAGTCATCCCTCCCCCCTGAATCCATTTGGTCATATCTCTCTCTCTCTCTCTCTCTCTCTCTCTCTCTCTCTCTCTCTCTCTCTCTCTCTCTCTCTCTCTCTCTCTCTCTCTCTCTCTCTCTCTCTCTCTCTCTCTCTCTCTCTCACCTGGCCCGAGTCAGACTGATTGGAGTCTGGAGCTGGGTGAGGCTGCGCACCTGTTGTACATTGAGCAATCAATGTGCACAGGTTAAACCAGCCATCATCACACACCCTCCGGGAGATCTCCAGCATGCCAGCACGTTACACCTCCTGCTCTGTATATTATACTCAACCGTGGCAATAAACCGGTTCCAACATCAGCACCCTGCGTCCTTGTCTTGGAGGAGCCCAGTAAACGCCACCTAGGTTCAATGTGGCAGCCACTTATAGGCGCCGTGTAGCAACAGACATTGCTACAAATGTATTTTATTGGGTCCACCTCTTTCTTACACGTCTCCTTGTCATTTACAGATGAGCTGTGTGTGTATGCATTGTTTTGTTCTTGTAAAGTGTCCCTCCCATGTATTTCCTTTCCAGCCCATTCTCTATCCCCATCTCTCCCTTATTCGGTCTCCTTAGCCTGACTAGCCCACTCCTTAATGTCCCTGCAGCAGATGGCACTGTGTTTGCATTGGGTACAGGTCTCCTAGCAACCTGAGCACTCTTCCCCAGAGTGGAGAGGAGTGGAGTGAAGGAGTTAGTGTCATGCTGTCTGGGTCTGTCTGCCTCTCTTTCTTGTCTCTCTGTGCCTCTCTCTCTGACTCGCTTTGTTGATTGACCTGTCTCTCTGGACCCATTGCAGCTGTGTTTATGACTGCATGTTTCTGCCTGTGTCCCATCATTCCAAAAGAATAACGTCCCTGATAGCCCTGGCAACGCAACACAGGCACACTGTATGCAATCATTTCGACATGTCAAAATGAATAGATCCCCTGCGCACAGATAGACAGACAGACAGACAGACAGACAGACAGACAGACAGACAGACAGACAGACAGACAGAGAGAGACACACACACACACACTCTTTCCCAACCTTATTCTGACCTAGATTGTTCTGTGATCCTTGTTGGTCTTCCAACAAGGTTCCAGCAACAGACGATCCAGCTACAGCTGGTTTGAGGAAGGAATTAAGCTTTTGTTATGTTCATTTAATATTCATCTCTCTTTATTTTAGTTATCTTAAAAGTTCACATTTTTTATTAACCTCCTTTCTGGTGGTTGGTTGAAAAAACAAAAACATTCAACTTCTTGGAAACGCAGGGCCCAATACAAATTCACTCAGAGATGGTGTGTGTGTGTGTGTGTGTGTGTGTGTGTGTGTGTGTGTGTGTGTGTGTGTGTGTGTGTGTGTGTGTGTGTGTACCGTTGACCGCCTGTCTCTGTCATTCACATTTAGAAATACACACAAACAATACGCACAGACAAACACTACTCAGGAAAGCTAGAAAGCACAGGGAAGTGATGAGAGACTAACCAGATTGTAAACCCTCCTCAGTCAGTTACAGTTTTAATCTTCTTCTCCAGCTGTGCTGTGCAGTTAACGCAAACACTCCATCTTCCTCCCCCTCCTGGTCCCTGCCTCACAGTAAAGGGAGTGAAAGAACAACAACAGCCATTTACTTCATGACAGCCATGATGAATAATGCTTTGATTGCAGTGGAGGTAAATGATCATGCTTCTAAAAGCTTCAAGACCATTAGCAGTGCCTAATTAGGGATACACACACATCTTTTGAGTCTAATATACGACAAGAGTGAAAAGTTACATTTAAAAAAAGCATTTCAGCCATTCTGCACTTTATTTTCAATTGTGGTGGCTGTGACCTCATGTCTGTATCACACACAGACGCACACACACACACACACACAAACACACACACACACACACACACACACACTGTGTAGTCTACCTGAATTATCGCATGGCGGACTGCCCTTATTTAAATAGACACTATTAAACAGCAACAGCATTCAGAATGCTCTCCACACACATTTCCATCACTAAACCAACGACATTCCCGTACCGGTCCAGGCCTGGTGGTCCACCTGCAGCTTGGGGGATCTTTTTAGAAGTATGGAGAAACATAAATCTTGGCAATGGGAACATAACATGGGATACAGTAGCCATCCATCCATGTTCTGGCTGCATGTCTGTCCAGGGTCAGTGGGGTGAGAGAGCTCAGTTGTCCATACACTACTACTTTATATTAATTGGTTCGAGAAGACAACTGCTAAAGAAGGGTTGCATAGGAAATTTAAGGCTGAATATATGTGGTGACTATGAGACTAAACCTATTTTAACCAGTGGTGTGCTGTGTTCGGTTTTACTGCAATATTTTGTACATAGATAATCGACCAGTCTTCATGGAGCTCAAGGACAATAACACAATCTGTCATATGCCTCGAAATAGGACAGAGTTAAACATTGTCACCTTTAATCCAGGTCAAACCGCTTTTTCCATCACAGTAATAGCCAAGGTGGCTAGGCTATTACTGTTGTACATTCTATTAACAGTGTAGCTTTAAGCAGATCCTATAGTCAATATCAGGTTCTACATGGACTGGAATGGGAGTCAAGAAGAGGGAACTTGAGGTCCTGACCACATATGACCTTGAATAAGACAACATCAATCCTCGAGTAATGTTCTATATTTTACACAGGAGAACACACGCACACACACACACACACACACACACACACACACACACACACACACACACACACACACACACACACACACACACACACACACACACACACTTTGTATTGGTGCCAAAGGAAGACAAAAAAAACACTAACACTTTATTTTCATGTCCATCCATCATGTGTCTATTGTTCAACCAGCCAATGTGTACCTTACTTGGAAACAGGTTACCGTGTATTTCTAGATGTTCATGGAGATATATGCGAGTAACTCTAGGAGTTCATGCGCTTTGGTATCAATTGAATCCCAAAGCCCTTTCTCCTCCCAAGCCCTCGGTCTCCCAAGAATAGCGTATGGGAGCCACGGCCACTGTTGCAGTGAGTAATAAACACAGACAGGAAGACTGCTGGTGCTGCCGCTGCTGCCATGGCAGCCGCTGTAAGCCAGCCCTCGCGCACACAACTGCAGTAACTATAAATAGCCCAGCTTGTCTCGAGCCTCCCCTGTTTTCCTTCCAGAGAACTACCCTCTCCATAAGTCAGCACGCGGCAAAAACAAAACGTCGCGTCATCATCAGAACTGCATTCTGGGTCACTCGCCCTTTTTACAGCTGCTGGACCTGATCCCGAGATTTTACGTTGCAGAGAAGTGAATACAGGAAACCCATTGTTTAGTATCAGTTAGTTTATTTCAACAACAAGGCTGGCGTTGTTACATTCGGGCATTGATTTACCACATGTAATGGAAGCCTAGCCATTTAGACAACCTTCCTCTCTACAATGGTAAACCTTCCCTGGTCCAATATAGATTACAAGAACCTAATCAAAGACATTTCGACGAATTGATGACCCAAAAGTATACAATATATTTAAAGGCAATTTCTTATTTGATTAAGTCTATTATCTGTTGTCTATTCTTAATCTATTATTTTCTTAAAAGCTGGTAAGAATATTTGTCTTGCTTGAGTCACTGCCTTGCCCTGCCGGTTCCCTTTGTATTAGTGTTGAATTTGAGATGAGAAAGTAAGACTCTTAATCCAAAACAGTGGTTGATCCCACAGTGTTAGTGTTGGCTGTAATCTCCGCACCATGCCTTTAGATTGCATTCAATTCAACACAGGATCCCCACAGAAAACCTTGAAAGAAGGAACAAAGTAAATTTAATAATGAATCCACAATTTAAAAAAAAAGAAATATAGGCCTACCTGGATATTTGGAAAAAATAATAGAGAAAAAAATCAATAGAGAGTGCATTAGGATTTTACCAGCACTCTGATGTGAACGTCAATTTAATGCTCTATCAACAAAATCTCTGAGGCCTTCGACTATAACACACACATACAAATACTACTAATAAGAGGAAAATGTCAGATGAATCTGAATACAATGACTCAAAATAAGCATTTACACATGATTTCAGTTGCATCTTACTGTCATAACCAGTGGGCGTGGAATGACCTGATTAAGATTAATCAGACACAGAAATATCCTCTGGATTTATAAATTTAGCAGAGGGCACAACTTTGATGCATCTCTAGACATTTGTGTGTTGAGGGGGACGGGAGGGTTTTGTTGACATGTGTGTATTTGAATGTTAAAGGATAGTCGTATTTATAAACGTTATTTGGTTCATTTGACTTAATCTTCTAATATCTTACCAGGACTCACACAGAGCAAACCTTAAACTGACCCTGAGCAACTACCTTGGTCTTCAAAACCTAAAGTGGGGCAAGAAATGAGTCTCAATCGTGATGCATTAATGAGTTAAAATATTTATTTTAAAACGGAAATAAAATAAAAACAGACCCACCGTTTTTTTAGTATATCATACAAATACATATTTTAAACGTTATTAATTGGGTTATTAGTTTCTCCTTGACTACAGTGTGAGGCAGTTGAAAGGCTGGCTGAACGTGTAGGACTACAAACATGAGGCAGAGAGAGAGGCAGAGAGAGAGAGAGAGAGAGAGAGAGAGAGAGAGAGAGAGAGAGAGAGGGGCAGAGAGAGAGAGAGAACAGACAGAATCAAATCGTTTGACTAGAGATGTGCTTAAACAGACACTTGCTGTATAATACTGCAAAAATAGACCACATGGCATTTTAAAAATCATACACCATTCAGATATTTTCTATTGCAATATATCATAAAACCAGCTAAGAATCACTCAGGTCCAACTGAAATAGGAGAGCAAAATTGAAATCATTATCACACACACACACACACACACACACACACACACACACACACACACACACACACACACACACACACACACACACACACACACACACACACACACACACACACACACACACACACACACACACACACACACACACACAGGAAGTAATAGTGTTGAATATATGATTGGAAGGTTCCGATTTTACAAGAAGGGAACTTAAAATATAACAAGTTGTTGTTTATTCCAGTATTTCATTTAAATTACTTCCCAATCTGGACCATCTCTGATTGACTTTCTTGGAAATGTATTGTCGGAAGAAACATCATCCAAGTTTCAACTCAACCAGTCGCTTAAAAGGTGACTATTAGAACTATTAGTAAAAGACTGTTTGACCGTGGTCTGTTAAATACCCAGTGTCACAACTTTTTAAAAACACGACGGAAGCAAGAGCACCACTACAATGTCAAGACACAGGAAAAAAACACTGTGTATATTAATCATAGTCATCGTCTTCTTCATCGTCGTATAGATAATACCCACAGCTAGTGGACTTAAAAATTAATCAGTTCTCATCCCAGTTTCCATAAAAATTCAAGGTGTCAAACTGCATTTAATAGCAGCATAATCTAATGAACACTCGAAGCGGTTTATAAATCGGGTAACTCGGTGAAACACTAAGTATGTTAAATGTTTTGCACTTTCTTAAAATCAACTGAAAGCGAAAGTCCACAACTTGATTAAAGAAGATGAGTGTGAGATATATATATATATACAAAACACACAGCAACATGGTCTTTTTTGAAAGCTACAGTTAAAGGCTGGAGTATTGGTAAAAAATCATGTTCCTGGTAATGCAGACAATTATTCAAGGATTTGCCATTTCATTAACTGCCAATTGAAATAACAAAACCCTATTTAAAACACAAAAAAAATAATGTAGAAACTGGGGAAATGTCTATATTATAATATTTGAAGTGACAATATATTGACTGCATCACATTCATGGCACCTTTTTTTTGTAATACAAGTTAGCTAGTTATATCATCAGGCCTCTGAAATATTTATGTTTAATTTAAAAAAGGATCAAATACCAAATGTTCAGATTACCTCCAAACTAAAAGCCATAATAATCATGTCGAGCTATATCCTCAATGGTCATTACCAGGATGGTTTTGCAGACAGTAGGGTTGTTACACAAAACTTTCTCCAGTAAATATAATACATTATACAAAACAAGGATGCCATGCCACCTGGGTAGTCTGTGTGGATCCATCTTTATGAACTTTGTTTTGTTAGTCACACTAGAACTGCAGATTGTGTAGAAAGGTCCATGTAGTCAACCGGGCTAAACTCTTGATAAATGCTCCAATATCAACTCTGGAGCCTTGAGTTTAGTCACGCCACAAATTTGTGCCTAATAAGGCACACTGTCCTCACTTTAATGATGTCCTTCTCATTATTCGTTTTCAATAAAACAGAGACAAATAAAACAGAAATGTCGTTTATCAGTGTCTACGAGCAACAGTTTGTGAGTTCGTCAGCTATTTTAACGCTGCTGTGGGGAAAGAGACTGTCATCGAGAGAAAAAGGATTTCCTGAAAAAGGATTTCTAGATAGCCTCTATGTGGGTCCAAAAACAAAGCCATAAAACAGTCAGCTGAAATAGCAGTCATGGTCGATCAGGAAGAGGACCAGGCGAGAGTCCAGAAACAGTGCTGCTGGCGCTATAGGCTGGGTGGGTCCGGGTCCAAGAGGTACAAACGAGTCACAGTGAGTAGAGAGCAGGAAGAGACTAGAGTACTGGTCAAAGGTCAAAAGTCATAGATCAAGTCCAAGTCAAGAAACAGGAGATGAAATCAACAGGGCTACGCACCGAATGTGGCACAACGCACAATGTTTTACAACCGGACTACATCGAAACAGAACACAAAGTTTAGGTAGAAAACGGGCATGTCATTAAAACAGCTACGTGGTCGCGGTTATAGTGTAATAGTAATAGAAGTAGTATTACTGGTATTACTAGCAGTAGTAGTAGTAGTGAGAGGGAAACACCAAAAGAAAATGAGTCACTGATCTCCTCGTTGCTGTGGAGGGACTGGCCCTTTGTGCAATGCATCCTGGGATGTCTTGGAATTGAAACTTGTGCTCGTGAAATCTTTTCAGTGGCACTCAGTCATTTTGAAAGCAAATAAAAATGTGCTAGTTACGTGTGAGCACAACACACTGCCTTTGAATAGTCCTGGTTGGGGGGGGGGGGGGGGGGGGGGAGTGACGCCATAATGCCATTTTCCTCTTTTCAGCACCTCCGCCTCCGCCTCCTGCTCCTCCATCCACCCCCCGTTCCAACCCTCATTGATTTCTGAACCTCTTCGTGTCAGGTGTAGTAAAGATGCACCCTTCTTTTTGGCTTGAAATGAAAGCAGAGAGAAAAATAAGAGAAGTAGACCCTGTGTATACATGGAAGTAGGCAAGGGAAGAAATGCCAGTCTTGTGGTTGAGTACGGGGTCAGGGGTCAACCTGTGCCTGTCAAAGAGAAGAGAGAGAGAGAAAGTGAGTGAGTTTGATCTTCAGTACTATTTGACATTCAGTTATTTTAGAACTTTTCACTTTCATCCAAAGCGATTTCCAGCAAGTACATTTAAAGTATATAAAGTAAATGTCTGTAACAGCACATCCTACGAAGAGATGTTTACCTTTTGCCGATGGTGGACCTACGTGTATGTGAAGACATGCAGCCAGACACGAAAATAAAATCAATGCACTCCGCAAAATCAAAACATCATAGTTTCCGCTGGTTAGGAATTTAATCAGACTGTTTTCAACCAGACTTTTTAACGATCTTCCACTATCTTGTCAATGGAGCAGTATGAGGAGAGACTCCATCTTGCGATGCTGTGAACGTATAAATGCTCTAGGAATATCCAGTGTCTCTACGTCGCAAGGTGGATCTCTGTGGACGTGCTGTTTGCAGAACTGTAACTCGAGCATCAAGTGTCTTGCTCCAGAATCCCTACAGATATGTTTGCAGGCATTGGGAATGAAACCCAGTACCTTTTATCCGGGAGTCCGACACCCTAGCCACTACATTATCCTACCCAACTCTCATCTATAATCATCTGTGATCGTTCAAACCAGCCAACTACCAGCAGTCTTCATGTGGGGCTCACCTTGGTCATCCTGGTCCCAGCCCTCTGCCACCCCGGCCAGCTCGTAGTGCTTCTTCCTCAGCTCGCCTAGCCGCTCACGCTCCTTCTGCAGCCGGTTCTCCAGCTCCAGAACCAACACCTGAGAAGGGAAGTGGGGTTCATTTAAGGTTGTTTAGAAGGAAGAAGGACAATGTGAATCAATCTTCATCAGTCAGTCCTAAGCCTGACTAAATGTGAACAATCTGCATGTTAATATTCACTAGGGATCAAAGTGCTACGCACCTGCGAGTCCATTTCTTGGCGTTTGATCTGGGTGAGCGTCATACTGGAAAAGTTCATTGTATCTGAAAAATATGCAGTAAATAATAAGTAATACAAGCATACATATATTTAGTTCATGCAAACTTACAAATTATCATTTAAAGTTATACAACAAAATAACTAGCTGTCTTCAGCTCTTAGCATGTTAAATGACGCTATAGTCACGCCTGTGCATCTTCATGCTACAGCACCAAGCCATCATCACAGAACCCAAGCCCTCACCAGTCTCTTCGATCTGAGACTTCCCAGACTTTGTGGAGGCCACCACACCGGCGGTTGCCTGGGCGACGCCTCGCGAGGCCTGCTGCAGGCGGTGCAGGTTGGCGCTGTCTTTGTCTGCCTTTACCTGGCGAGAACCGCACGGGGGGAGGGTTAGGGGAGGGGGTCATCTTTAGTCCCAATCAGAGACAGGTACATCCAGGGTTTTCAAAAGTCAAAGTTCTACCCTGTAGTTCGGGATTTGTGAGGTAACCAAACCCTCAGAGATATAATACAGATCAACTGATGAATGACTCTATAGTCAGGTGAAATGGGAACTTTTGGACAGCAAACACACTGAGCTCCTTAATTCTTCCTATCCATTATAATCACATGTACGACTCCACTCCAAACAGAATGTTACCCCAAGTCCCTTCCTCCCCCTTCATCCTCATAAGAGGCGATGTGATGTCTATCAGGGTGTAGAGGAGAGGTCCAGGGTAGAGTTGTGAATGTCAGGGTGTAGAGGAGAGGTTCAGGGTAGAGTTGTGATTATCAGGGTGTAGAGGAGAGGTCCAGGGTAGAGTAGTGATTATCAGGGTGTAGAGGAGAGGTCCAGGGTAGAGTAGTGATTATCAGGGTGTAGAGGAGAGGTTCAGGGTAGAGTTGTGATTATCAGGGTGTAGAGGAGAGGTTCAGTTAGAGTAGTGATTATCAGGGTGTAGAGGAGAGGTTCAGGGTAGAGTTGTGATTATCAGGGTGTAGAGGAGAGGTTCAGTTAGAGTAGTGATTATCAGGGTGAGAGGAGAGGTTCAGTTAGAGTTGTGATTATCAGGGTGAGAGGAGAGGTTCAGGGTAGAGTTGTGAGCTGGTTGTGATTGTCAGGGTGAGAGGAGAGGTTCAGGGTAGAGTTGTGAGCTGGTTGTGATTGTCAGGGTATCAAGGCTTACCTTGGATGCGGCCACCAGCTGCGCGGTGCTGGCGGCTATTTCATGAGAGCACACCATCAGCTCCTCAAACTTCCCCTTGCCTTGCACCACCAGGTCTGCTGCATCTCTGCCAGGGCAGGGCATAGAAAATACAGTGTTAATAATCCATGATAATGATAATAATATATATAAATAATATAAATAAAAGTCGACTAATTCTCGTAGGTAAAAAAATTAATAGATTCACATTTGACCATTGACCTCCTAGATCAATCAATCCTTATTTTTCAAACATTGTCTCCACATAACTGAACTTAACGCTTTCATCCCAGATCCCCAACACTACTGCCCGCTAATTTACTTCTAGCAGTAGTACAAGTGGTAATAGAAACCAAACTTACACCATGACTGTGGCCCCCCAGCCCACGGCCTTGGAGGCTGAGATGAGGCCCTCGGTCCAGCGGGAGTTCTTCACATAGAACTCCTTCATGGATGCTGCCCCCTGGTGGATAACACAGGCAATACAGTCAAATGATCTACTACTGGAATGGCCAAAACTCATTTGAAAGGTATCACAATTTTCTTTGCTCACCCGTCCACTTTCCACAATGTCCCTCTGCAGGTCCTTGGAGGACAGCACCAGTGCCTTGATGGCTTGCATCAGCTCTGTACAGGAAGCCAGGATCCTGCAGGGGGGGACAGAGTTTGTAAAGTGGAACTGAATTAGGACCCGCTACACAGGAAGGAAGTGACGGAGACTGACTATTTCTTTTTGCAATCCTGATTGGCCAATGATGGAAAAAGGGGAAATTAGCTACAAATGAAACAACAGGAACTATGAAGATTATGTTTTTATCTGCGGCCAGTGGAGGGCAGATACACTGGTGCACCTGAGCCAAGATTTCTAAAATAGGGGGGGAGGGGGGTTAAACAAGTGTGAATAAAGAGCCATGGGTGATTCAAAGATAAAGGCCTTATCCCCTAGCAGTGGCTGGAAGAGAGCCTCTGGTTCCTCTTGGACCAGAGCACTGCTGACCTTGATCGTGTGAAAATGTATCGCTGCGGTGTGACTGCGTTTGTTTGCTCATTATCTGTTCACACAGCGGGGAAACCCAACTCATTAGCAGAACACACACTTCATCATCGAGCCTCTTCCGTCTGTGGAAGATGTGTGGCCCTGGAAATATCACGTACAAATACATTGTACAACTCCTTGTAAGATGAGCTTGTTAAAAAACGTTTAAACCATTATGTAAAAATGCAAAAGATTGCATCGCAGGCAGAAAATATGAATATATGAATACAATAAGACAAGATGTACTTTTTAATTAATCCCAGAGGGGAAATGAGGGTGACATGATAATGAGTAATAAACACATGAAATGCCATGGGTTAACTAGCCTATATACTTGGTATTCATTATGATGAGTTCCTCCAGCTCCACTCACCTCTCGTTCACCTCCATCTTAATACCAGTGTCGACCGCCCGTGACTTGTTCAGCATTTCCTGTTGAGATGCACAGAACCACAAGGAAATGACTTTGCCTTATGCTCCCACATGGCCAAGCGCACACACACACACACACAAACGCAAAAACGAAACACAATGTACATAAAACACACACACATGTATATTATCCTATCACACACGCCCGCTCACACAGTCATGTGCATAAAATACTCACACAAGTATTCCAACTAACACAAAGCATGCACACACACACACACACACCCACACGCACAAAGTATATAAAATACACAAGTATGGTAACCTCACTCACACACGCACATGCACACACACCCTACCTCTATCCTGGAAGCGGCCGATTCGACCGCGGCAGAAGTCGCCGCCATTTCCTGCTCCACCAGATCTCCCAGCTCCCCCTGCTGCAGCTCAAGACCCCGAGGACGAAGTTTCTGAGGTGCAGAGTGTGAGTGAGTGAGTGAGTGAGTGAGAGAAAGAGAGAGAGACACAGACACATAGAGGTCAGGGGGGATGTGAATGGGGGGTGAGAATGGTTGGCGTTCCATGCAAGAGAAGGACTCATAGTTGAACAAAGGGAACAGTTTAACAGCATGGTGTTCAAACACAACGTAAACAAGTCTAGGTATAGGTATAGACAGTGGTCCGCTCACCTCGGCAGTGGCCAGAATGCCCTGCAGGGCGACTCGCAGCCTGGAGCCATCTGCGGAGGACAGGGTCTCCTGCTGCCGCATGGGCCCCAGCAGGGCCAGGGCCTCGGCCCCGCACGCCTTCACACTCTCCGACAGCGCTGGTGGGAACAACATCAGCATGTGAGTCGCTCTATGTCTCTGCATGGGGTTATCGCGTATATCGGGGCTACTGTTATCTCCGTTTTACCTTGACCAACACTAGAACTAGATTTAATGTTAGGATATACATTCTTGTTAATAATGTATGTACTCACGGTATTACAAGATGCTTTGGATACAAGCGTCTACCAGATGGCATATATTAATATTATTATCATTATTATAATTATTATAAAGTCAGCTGACCCGCCTGAAAGGTCGTCTTAATAAAACATGCAGTGGGCAGAGTTGTAGCTGAAGTGGTTGTGCTATCGCACTACACTGTTCACCACTGATTTATTAGTCCGTCAGTGGAAACAGGCCACACATGAAGAGGCGATGTGTGTGTGGCTGCTCAAAAGACAGACAGACACACACAGGCATAAACACACAGAGATCTGAATGCAAATCAAAGATGTAACCCACCTTCCGCCTGCTCCACCGGGACCATGTGAGAGGTGGCGCTGCCCTGGACGATGGTGTCGGCCACCAGGTGGCCACATTGAGTCACTGCGCACACCAGCTCTGAGCCTCCTGCAGATCACACACAGGCAGCACAAAACAAGCTATGAGGATGAGCACCATGATGAGGATTATGATGATGAATCACCATTTGCATTCTGCTGCAACGGGAGTTCGACATGGAACAGCAACACTATGATTTTTTTTTTTAATGGGTCAGGATAGTGTAGGGGTTAGCTGGTTTGACTCCCAGCCGTTCTGGGTTCGTACAACAATAGCCACAGCCTGAGGTAGGCCTCCTTGATACGCCTACACCTAATGTTAGGAAAATAAAACTAGCGTAATAAAACTAGCGTAATAATTTTATTTTACAAATAAATGGTTCTCAGAATCTACCTGATCCGGTTTGTACTGTAGATGCTAATGATTTAAACTAGGGCTAAACAAGCTGCCAGGTGTGAATTCCACCTACGCTGCTCTCTGGTCAGGTGTAGGAGACGAGTGATCTCTTACCTGTGTTGTCTGCCAAGAAGGATTCTCTGGCGGAGTGCAGTCTGTCGATGGAGCCCAAAGAGGCTTGACATCTGGATACCAAGTAGTCTAAAGGAAGAGAGGGAGAGAGAGGAAGAGTGAGATTGAGAACGAGCGCATGAGGGAGCATATGAGAAAGAGCAACATAGTGTAGACAACCGCCAGAGAGAGAGCTGAGTTAGGCTTGAATAGCTGTTTGTAAACTAACTATAGTCACACACAATTTTATAACCAAGAACAGCAGAGGGAAATTGGTTTTTCCATATTGTTTCAAAATGTAAATGTTCCTCTGTGTGCCTTTCTCGATTCTTAAACTCTCATAAAAATGTATTTTTATGGACCACAGCAAGGGTCAGATACTGAAATTAAATGTCCTTTGCGACTTTATAAGTTGTTCAGGCAGCAGGTGTGGGATCCAGCCACACACACTCTTACGGTCCAAGTATCTTTTTACAATCAGATCCACTAAGGATGATATATTGATGTGGGTGGAGTTTTGTCTCTCCTACCTGCAGAGCTGGTGCAGCTGAGGTGGGCCGGGTCATGGATCTGGAGCAGGGAGTCCTGGATGATCCTCTCGGCCTCCAGCACCGCCCCCTGGACAATGGCCCAGCGGGACGCCCCCAGCTCACTCTCGAGGGCCTGCTCTCGGCTCTCCTGGGGCACCCAGGCGCACACACACACACAGTTTATTTATATCAAACTTCATAG
The DNA here is from genome assembly GCA_026745465.1 of Lota lota. Taxonomy (NCBI): domain Eukaryota; kingdom Metazoa; phylum Chordata; class Actinopteri; order Gadiformes; family Lotidae; genus Lota; species Lota lota. Next base: position 7,052,840 of record JACYXH010000772.1, read on the forward strand.
CAAGTGTCATATTACCTACAACGTGACCAAACATTGAACATGTAACACATTCACAGACATAAGGAGACGCTTAGTTATTTTAGGCTTTTTTTCAAGACTTGTCCTTAAAGTGTAAAGTGTAAAGTGTAAGTGAACACACTGTTTCAGCTGATAAAATAAAATGTGTTTTGGGGTTGAGAGTTTTTGGAAGAGGGGGGCGTGTTATCCCCATGGTTACGACCCATGCCAACTTTGTGATACTATTTTAGTACCGTCGTTGTGTATGAGCGATATAATGAGTGACGTTGTATATAAAATGCGTCACACACGTAGCGTTATACTAAAGGTATAACGAGCTCCACACATCCACACACACACCGTGGCGTTATATACAAGTATCCAACCAGCTAAACTTTCTCTCGGATGCCGCAGTCAACCGCTAGCCAGGCAGAGCTCTACACATCCACTCACACCACTAGTGTCCCTGGTCGTGACGTCCAAGTGCCTCGGAAAAGGCACTTTGACGTCACGAAACGTCATGAAAAGAACGCCACCTGCGTTCGGAGCAAAGTAGAACGTTCACATGTTTTGACAACACACGTGTTTTGGGGAGCCTGGCAAAAACATAGGATTTTACTCTGTGCACTGTTTTCTCTCAATTATGGTCTTATTTCAGTAACAGTGATAAGATGGCATAGATTACTATGTTGACGATCGTATCAGACATATTACCATGTTTAAAACAAAATCGGATGGTGTGTAGGGTATGTGATTAAGTAAATGTTTCTGTTTAATTTCTGTTTACGTGTTATATGGCAACCCTCGACTCGTAACCCTCTAGTTACACTTTTATATGAAACACTATATCATTAGCAAACACTACTCTATTATCCATCGAAATAGAAGCTAAACCAAATGCTGTGTCAGTTAAACCACCTGATTACACGTTCAAAGTAAAACCAACCTTCTCGTTCAGTTGGTTCTGGAGGGATTCTGCAGTCTTCACCCCGCTCTCCCTCTCGCTGGTCAATGAGCTCTGTGCTTGCTGTAGCTCCTCCCCCAAGGTAGTGAGTTCTGCCTCCTTTCTGGTTAGGGACTCCGCTAGCTGCGTCTTCTCAGTCTCCAAGGTGGACAGCTGCACACTCAGGGCTTCACTCGACTGGAGGGGAACAGAAAGGGGAGGGAAAGTCAGGCATTAGAGGAGAAGGTTTTTGTGGCATTTTCTGTAGGAAAGTCTTTGGAAAGTTCCTCCCTCCCTTTGCAGAAAAAAAAAAAATCACAGTAAATCCAGAGGCCAGTTACATCAGACCCTGTATACAACCATGTATGTTGAAAAAGAAACCAAATAAAATTAAGTCTGGAATTATTTTTAAGTATAAACACCATTACACAACTACTCTCTTTTTTGTAACCAAGACCTTGTGACAGTTAATCCCCAAAATGAAAATAAAAAAAGTGGCTGAAGTGAAAGAAGAAATGTCAAAGGTCTGTCATGGAGAGCTTGTTAGCAGACAGATTCAAGAAAGCAGCTGGAGATAGGTGGTGTGCAGGAAGCAGATCAAAGAGATAGAGCAGAGAGGAGAGGGGGAAAAAGGGGGTTGACAAGTGGTGGCTGATTGATAGGATTGGGAGGTGGGAGGGAGGGGTGAAGGGAGGGAGGGAGGGAGAGGATGTTAATTTTCCTGTCAATGCCACATCTCCTAGCAGCTGTCTGTTTCATGCAGGGTTTGAGGACTGTCAAGCCACACTACACACCTACACATCTGCCATTTTTAAATGGCTATTGTGTGAGCAAGCCACAGTTCCCATCCACACACTGACGTAGTCTCTCTGGCTGCTATTGTTTAATTGCAACCCCTCGAAAAAGCATTTAGTTTATCAGCTCGTTTCGCATTCAGTTCAAAGTGAGAGACATTTCTCTCCCTGTGTGTAGAGGAAGGAGGAGCAGAAGAGCAGAGCATGCTGGGAGTTCCACTTCTTAGGGTCCAGAAAGCATCATTTAGTAGCTATGTTGGACAAGAGAAATTTTAATGGAGACAAAAAGTAGTTTATAGCAATGGCCCAGATTTTTGTTTGGGGAAAACATCGGGTCTGTGGTGGTTTTATAGGTTTATGGGTTTTCATGCTCTTGCATAAGATATTAATGCTTTTAATCTCCTGTTCAGTTAAGGCTTTTCAAATGAGGATGAGGACAAATGCAGAGAGGAAAAGAAGGGAGAGGGATAGCCTGACTTAAATTACCACAACTACGTAGCATATTGTTCTAGTGTGTTGTTTCTTCAAATGAAAGAACTATTAGTGCAATATTGAAAACTGTTGAAAATATATTGCATTTGACTGATATGTGTAAAATGTCAAACTCTTCTGTGGTATGATGGTATCTGAGAAGGATGAGGGGACAGGGAGGTAGGGGAGAAGAGAGGAGGGTTCACCTGCTGTGAAGATGTCATGGTGGTTTTCAGGGCGTCGAGCTCCACCCTGCTGGAGACTAGCTCTCTCTGGAGCTCCTGGAGCCGTTCCAGCTGCTGCTGCTCCTGGGGAGGGGAACAAAGGACACGTCCCTTCAGATAGGCCTCATCATTTACTATTTTTATAATCAGTTACTGATGCTTTTGATCCAATCTGACTTAACAGTAATTACCTAAGGAGATAAGGAGCCGGTATGACTAAAGGCATCTATCGCAAGGATGCTTATAGATAGATATGGGGGATACAACGTAAACATTTTGGCTGTGAAAGCCGAGCCACCATCCCCCCCCCCCCCCCGTCACAATATGTTGGGTCATGGATTAAGAATGGACGTCATCGGCGCATTGTAATACCAAACCTGTTATACGAGATGTGCATGGTTATCTTATACGGTAACTAAATGCTAAGACATCACCCAACATGGCAGGTCATGTCATGTTCATTTAGCATGGAAAACGACGATGAACCGAGGAGTTTATTGTCACCAATCAGAGGAAACAATCCTAATAATGTGTGTTTCATCACATTGACAGCGGCACCAAATTAAGTTTAATTTCAGTGTGTGCTCAATATTTAATAAAAAGGAGGATGAGAGTAAATTGAGGCTTGTCATCTGCAGGCCATTAAGCGTTCCCATTTTTAGAGCAATAAATGTCCCGTTGAGAGGCCCTCTCTCTCTCTCTCTCTCTCTCTCTCTCTCTCTCTCTCTCTCTCTCTCTCTCTCTCTCTCTCTCTCTCTCTCTCTCTCTCTCTCTCTCTCTCTCTCTCTCTCTCTCTCTCTCTCTCTCTCTCTCTCTCTCTCTCTCTCTCTCTCTCTCTCTCTCTCTCTCTCTCTCTCTCTCTCTACCTGTGTGTTTGAAGCCTCCTGGGCAGCCTTCACCTTCTCCTGCATCTCCTTCTTCACCTCCTCTACCTCATCCTGCGCCGCCCGTGCCACCGTCATCTGCCGGGTCACCTCCGCATTCTACACACACATACACAATACAGAGAAGGGTCTGAGAACATGCACATGTTGAAACATGGGTGGTTATACTTAAACACACACACCAAGAGAATCAGAGCAGCTTCAGGGTTCGAAAAAGTTTCACAAATACAAGAATATCAAAGGGAGGAAAGTTAATTTATTTATTGCAGGATTATTGCAAAGGTGTGCACAACAAAGAAAAGTACACACACCTTTCGAAGCAGGTCTGCGTGGCTCTGGACCAGTTCTGTATATTTCTCCTTTAGCTTGGTGTAGCGCTGCTCATTAGCCTGGGCTTTTTCTGGGGGAAGAGAGAGACACAAACGGGTCAGTAACACAAAGAGGTAACAACATACGACACGGGTTGAAAGGTTGTAGTAACTTAAGAGTGAATACAGATACTGGTCATTAATGAGCACTTTTAATCAGGCATGTAACGAATAAACATCATGAAAAAGCGTGAAAAATGGAGACAAATTCTGATAAACAAAAACTATTTACATCAGTCACAAAGCGGCATTTTCCCATTAGAAGGCACCAGTGAAAAAGACAGATGGATGCAAGGTAATGTTCACCTCACATAGCCTATTATGCTCCGTCCTTTTACCAAAATATCCTATGTAGAGGATTAGATTATAATGGAGTTTCACTCTTTACTCCAAGTGTAAAATAGTGTAGCGAATGGCAGTTTGCGGATGAGGGGGAATATGATAAATGGGTGTGTCTCGTTTGTTTTTGAGGTTGGTATCCATAACGAATCTGTTGTGATACAACTGCACACCGTTACGTTATCAGAAGCAACCTATATTCACGTACAGTGAGAGATTAAGACCAATAGGCCTACCTATAACAGATAGCAATAATTATAGGTCTCAATGTGGTTTACCACTATAGATGCAATAAGAGGTATGTGCGAGAAACATAAATAGGTTATTAAGTAGGCTACCTCCGCCATTTCCTACAACATGTACAGTGACCATGGTGACATGAAAAAGATACCTGATTGTGATCGGTTAAACTGATTAATTAGCAGGCTAAGCTATCAAAACTTGACGTGGTGCGGTTAAAAGTAAAGTAGCTTTTTCGCAAAAACTGAAAATTGCATCGTATATGTACAGTCCCATTCCGCTCCACTATTTATATAATTATTTTATTGACGTGGATAAAAACCGCATTGAGGGAACAATCGTGTTCCATGTCAAAGGGCCCTTACTCTCGATCTCGGTGAGGCTGCGTTGCTCCTTCTCCGTGTCCTCCTTGACGCGCCGCAGGTCGTCTAGCTCCGCCCGCAGGAACTCACTCTCCCCCGACGCCTGCATTCTCAGGTGACTCTGCTCCGCTAGCTCCGCCTCCAGCTCGTTGACACGCCCCCGCAGCGCCTGGCACAGACGGCCACTCTGGACGGACGGAGGGAGGGGGGACGACAGGGGAAAGGGAGAAGGTTGTGAGTTGCCTGTAATGAAACCGAAACAAATCTTGTGAGAAAGGACGTTTTTAGTTTTTTTATAACCTTTACCTCCAGTCTAAAAGACTCCAGCTCATCCTTGAGGGCCTGGATCTCCCTGGTCAGCTGATCAATCAGACGGTCTCTGAGACACACACACACACAGATTATTAAAAGAATGAAACACAATGTATCGCATATTGTGACACCCTGACACACTAGTCCCATCATGTCATGTGTCAACAATCCTTACTTCTCGTCCTTGCGCAGGCCGTTCTGGCTGTTGAAGTTGAAGGGGTCTGTAGCGGCTGAGGTGCCAAACAGGTCATCAAACTTGGTTTCTACGGCAGCCTACCAATAACAAAAATATATTTAGGCATTCAAGACATCTACAAATAAGTACATGAACCCACAAGTGAGTCGATGTAGTAAAATGGTTTCATCTTGAATTTATGTTGTCATTTAATTCCAATGTGCACTGAATGATTTCTGACCACCAGAGGATATAAAGTGAACTCCAAAGCTTCTCCTCTAAGCAAACTTCAGCTGCACTATAAGAAGGGCTTATAAGGCTGCAATGGATCAACAGTTTAACCTCATGTCCAAATATCTACCGTACATCAATATAACTACTTCATTTTATGTTGGCTTCTACTACTCACTCGCTTATTTATCTACTGACTACATAGTTTAAAGGTGCTGTAGGTAATATTCAAGAGGTATAATTTGAGTGTCATTAGTCTCTTCCCTGATTGGTTTGGGGAATACGTGTTGCCTGTAAATCACAGAGTGTGTGAATGTAGCACTTATCAATAAACGAGAAAAGTAGGGACGGAGAGGGCAGAGAGGTAGGGGTTGTTTTTTAAGGTCTTTTGTTATCCAAATCTTTCTCTCTGCTCTTTTCTGCTGTCTGTCTTCACCTTTAACCTCAGAGTAGCTAGTTACGTGTTGTGATGCTAACCGGCTGTGAGGGGACTTCCATGTCCACCAGGTCCTCTGTCTCCACTACGTGTTCGGACTCTGGGGAGGAGGATTCCGCCGGGATCACCACCACCGGACTGATGTGCTCCGAGAGCGCCGACGCACGCAGGAAGTTGGGAGGGTTCTGGCGGGGAGAGAGACAGGAAGCAGACCCTCTAACCTTTAGTAAAGTAACCTTTAGTAACAATAACAGTGAGAAATAACTATAATTAGTGATTAATAATGCTCAAGTTTTACAAATACCTTGTAATTGTATTACATGTAATTAGAGATAAATACATGCATGAATGTATTTTGCTGATTTGGAGAGAGATGGTTGAAAAAATTAACTTTGATCAATCAAATAACACCAATACATAGCATGAACAACTGACTTATTTTAAGATTCATAATGACTGATATAAAAAGATTAACGAGCAAGAATTATGTACAGAAATGATCTGTAGATATGAAGAATGAAAAGGTAAACTAAAAGTCAACAGCACCCCGGGGTCCTCTCCCAGGGGTTCAGCCTCTCCAACAGCTGGACGGAGGGGGTGAAGACAATAATGACAGATGTTCTCTCACCTCCGGTAACTGTGGGATCTGGATGAGCTTCTTGAAATACTGCAGGTTACTGGAGCGGTAGAACAGACTCTTTAACCTAAAGAAGATTTAAATTGAGAACAATAATAATATTTACTGTACATCATTTGATAAATGTATTATACATTTTTTTATCTGAATGTATTATTAGTTTATTAATACAATTTATTATCAACAACATTTTAAAATGTATCTTGAAGAAATAATACAATATCTGAGAAGTCCTCCTTTAGGGGAAAGATGAGATAAAAAAAGAATAACGTGAAGATAATAAATGGCAGCGTTCGGCCATGAACAGGAGAATTCATTACACAGCAGGGTTACAGAGTTTGAGCTCAGCGTCGAGGGTGATGGACGGTCCAGTCAGTGTGTGTCTGCTGGGGTAACTCACTTCTTAAACTGCTCCTGGAAACGGTCTCTGTGGCCCTGGAGTGTGTCTGCTGGCAGGCCTACACACACACACACACACACACACACACACACACACACACACACACACACACACACACACACACACACACACACACACACACACACACACACACACACACACACACACACACACACACACACACACAAAGGTCAGTTGTAAGAACCACAGATTCCTTTTGAGAATTTGGGTTGCGTATTGAGTATGTGTCTAAAATGTAAAACCTCAGGATGTGTATCTGTGTGCATGTGGACAAGCAGTCAAGTGTCTATTTAGGACACATGCAGCACTTCCTCATGACAGAAAAACTCTGTTCAATTCAACTGAAAAATAAATGAATGGAAGATTCCAATCACACACGCGTGTGGAATACAAAAAAAAAAAATTGCCCCACATGCAGTACTAAGGTTTGTCCAGCAGGCAGAGCTTACAGGAGTGCAGTTTGAAGAGCAGCTTGACGGTGTAGTCGTACAGGTGGCTGCAGTCAAGGATGACCTGGATCAGAGGAGCCAGCCGGCACTGGCCTGCCGCTGTCACCGACACGGACCGAGACATGTCTAGAGAACTGAACACTACACACATATGCATGAGGGCAAAGGATACATGTACAGTTTAGAAGGGCACAGCGGCCCTCATTGACCAGAAAAAGCCAAGCCAGAGTGTGAAGCCAAACCCAGAGGGCTCCTCCCCACCCCCCAGCGCAAACTCTTTAATCATTACACCACTTATTTTCCCTTTTCCTCCCTCTCTCTCCATCACAGTACCGGGCTTTCTACACACAGTGAGGTGTGGTTTCCGGCACAGCTAGCACACACACACACACACACACACACACACACACACACACACACACACACACACACACACACACACACACACACACACACACACACACACACACACACACAGTAGTGAGGAAGGAAGAAGCAAGTCTTCAGCCTTTTGGTGAGACTTGAGCACTTGATGCAACTGGTTACTCACTTCAGTTAAGACTACACAAATATTATGCCACTAAATATGATATACTGTCCTTCAAACACAACATTGTGCTGCAATTAACCGGGCAGGTTTTTTGCCCTGTTTTAATTTTTTATCACAGCATACAGAAACAGTAACGTCCTGCGTCATGGATGGAAGTTGGAGCATACTCTCGGCCCTCTAGTGATTAGAACTTGATTCATGCAACTTAACGAACAACATTACTTAATTTCACTAAAACGATATTACAAATATTATTTGTTTCCAGTGTGTGATCCCATTTTCAGGCTGTTTTGTGTGTATGCTTGGTTTGTTTGTGGTTTGTTGATGATGATGATGACCTAGAGTGACCAATAAAAATGAAAATGGCTGCCATATGTGACCAACAGTATCCTGGTGACCTGAATACCACATTAACTCGAAAGGCTCAATATACTAAGAGGATGCTCGTGTGAACGTCGCTATTCATTTGGGTGTGTTCTAATGGGTGTGGGTGTCTTTTTATATGCATAACGTGTTCCTCTTTTTCTCTGAATGAGTGCTCAAATCTCTTTTGAGAGTGTCCTGTGAAAGTACAGCTTGTGTGCGTGTGTTTGTGTGTCTGTGTGTGTTTGTATGTGAGGCTGTGTGTGTGTGAGAGAGACATTAAGTCCTTCTGATTGTTTGGGTGTATCTTTTTAGGTTGAGTCTTTTGAAAGAACAGTGTGTGGCCACATGTGTGCATGCGTTTGTGTTTCGTTTCGTTATTTCGTTAAAGGGGGGGGTGGGCTTACAGGGAGGAGCAGAGCAGAGCATATCTTACCGCCAAGGAAGAGGTTCAGCTCCAGCTCCAGGTAGTCAAACATCTCCACTGTCAGCTGGAAGCTGGAGGAGAGGGAGAAGATGGAGGTCATAACGTTATGAGGAAATAGGGTGTAACACAGCCGAAACTAAAATAAGGATCACGTCATGTTTTGGGTCATTTGCTACGCCCACTTCCTCATCACAATGACGAAAACTGAAAAAGCCCCTCAGTGGCTCCTAGTTTAAGAATGTTACTGAACTAGCGGCTAAGAATAGGAAGGTTGGGTCTGGATCCGTCGTAAGGTCGCGTGACTAGAAACCCCTCTCAGTGTTTCCCTCCATGACGGGAGGAATGCTTAAACTAATTCTCCCACCGACGCCTCCTATTTTAAGACCAGGTTCACATAGACACAGACAGACCTGCTATATTAGGCTTAAGCAAACACATGGGTGAATATAGCAACGGTCATGTATGTAGATGGCATAAAGAGCAAAAACAAGGAGATGGTTTGCTGTACTACTTGTTTGTGAAAGAGCAAGACACTTTCACAGACAAAGAACAAACACTGAAACTTGACCAAATCCAAAACAAGCAACATGTATGGCCCTGCTCTGAGACAGAATAACACTGCCAGAGGTTTGAACTTTGCACACCTTAATGGAAAAAAAATTCAACCATTGTGCAAACGGAGCTTTTCCATGATCACAATAGTACATGTCAATGCAAATCAATTTATGGTCATAAACTGATTCCTCTGAGTAATCAAACTACAGTTTACATGTAAACACGCTGTTATGATTGCAGGCCCTGGAACAGTAGAGCATTTTATATTTATTTTGACAAGACTGCAGCAATAAAGAACTGTTTGACTCGGGTCAGAGCCGGGTTGGAACTTGGCCATCATTGCAGCCACAGGCTATAACTGGGACAAAACGACCAAAATACGAAATAAAATGAAAAACCAACTCACAAGTTGTTAACGTCATTCTCTCCCGCCTCATCGAGTTGTCTGTTGGACATCTGCAGGTTGCCTGGGAAACGGGGGTTCTGGAAGAAACAACCGTTTATTTATTTTTCTGCTCAACAAAAGAAAGTAATCTGTAATTACATCGGTTTGGGAACACAGGTGCAACAGAAACAAAACAAAAAACTTTTGTTTAAATGAGGGCAGTTTATTAAAATGCGCTTTTTTGTCAAGCCACATTTGTAGTTGTACACATTTTTGTTTGCAGTGTAGCACTCTCTGTGCTGCGGTAGTTGTTCAGATGACATCTAAAGTGCACTAGCCTGGAAATTAAACACACACTGTGTGTGGAGCAGGCAAGTGATGAGTTCAATAAACAATGGCATGTGGACTAAAGGGTTCGGCCGTCCACTACATCAGTTTGTAATCCCCTTTGACACATCATGACAAAGTCAAAAGGGTGGCCTCAGACAACACAAAAGGCACAACGCAACACACAACGCGTATTGACGGCAAATTATGGCCAGATCAACAAGTAACCACAACATCCTGTGACAACACCAACAGTAAAGCCCTCAGCTGTCTTATAAAGAAAGGCTGCATTACACAAACTGAAAGCGGCCATTAGTGTAAAAGTGAAATTGTCTCTACAAGCAACAGCCCCCTATCCCTCCCAGAGACACATGATGCCACTGAAAGTGTGGGGGGGGGGAGGGGTAAGGGGATAAGTAGTGCCAAGTGGAGGCAGACTCCGTGGGTTCAGCTGACTCACTTTGATGTGAAACTCCATTTTGGTGATGAGCAGTTTGAGGTAGATGCTGCATAGCTTCCCATAGCCTTCGCTGAGGTGACCCTGGGGGCAAGAAAAACAGGGGGGAGAGAGAGAGAGAGGATAAGAAGTGAGACATGATCAAAACGGGCATGAGCGGGAGGGGGCAATCTGTATTTGCTTTTTCTGAGGTTTGGGAGTTCTCTGGGCAGGATGTACAAAAGGTTGTGGGAATAAGTTATGCAGAATGCTGAGGAATGTGTTTTCTGATATGTTGGCTGAGCACTGCCGGATGCCAACTTGCAAGAAGTGTGTGAGGAGTCAAAACACTGTAAATGATACGCTACATGTATTGCAGCACAGACTCAATACCTGTTCAAACAGCCTTGGTCAAGTTAGGGTCAAGTACAGTTTATACCAAGAATGCAAACTCAGCCCTGGGCCTGAGATACTGAGAATGCTTACAAAGTTGAAGGGTGAAGCTATAGGGCCAGGAGCTCTTTAGTTCCCCTTTAGTCAGATGTGTCAGATGTGTTAGTGGCATTCCAACAGGAAGGATAAGGACGCAACCCCCGGTGACAGGGACTCTACTTCCTGTGTGGTTCATTCTAGTGACATCAGCAAAAAAGTAAAACGTTTTTCACCGTTTTACCTTTAAATTCCAGGTATATAAAAACATAACAATTCAATTATGAAACTAACTTCACATGGTGCTTATGTCTTAACTCAGCCACAGTATCCACAGCAAGTCTTGTTTTTAGAGGCCTTAATGCTTGGATCTGGAACAATTACCATGTGCACTCAGTCTAGTCTATCACATTCCGAGGCAGGAAGTAAAACCTGTGGCCGCTGCACTGCCTTTTTGTTGAAGCCTAGGGAAAAAACTGAGCAGAGGGCGGGAGCTTTTTACTGTTGCAAAGCAATCCCGAACAGCTACATCCTACTAAACGTGCTTTTGTTTTTTTTATCATTTTCTTTCAACTTGGGGCGTCCAGGGTGCTAGGCCATAGACATGAGGCGTTCACAGCAGAAAAACGTGTTCATAAACGCAAACACAGCGAGCAAAACGCTTGGTTACCATTGATAACAATGACAAAAACCACCCCCAGGTGCTAAAAAGTGTTTAGTGTGATTGGCCCCTTTACTTAACTACATGAAACTAGCATGCTGATACCTGTGGAGACTTAAGCCATGACGAGCTTCACTACCATTCATGGATGTGTCATGTTCATAGTCATATTTTAAGCTTACAATTAGCCCACAAAAGTAGCCACTCCTCTAAGAAAGAGACATTGCCAAAAAACCTTAAGTAACAAGATGCATGCAAAAACATGGCATTGCTGAGCAGTGATATAAATCTACATTTTGCAGCATGTTATTTTGTTCATGCTGCCCGAGTAGACCAAAAAGGGTGAAACAGTAGATAACACTGCATTCTGATGTTCTTACCCACATCCTGCTCATGTCTGTCAAATCAGCCTTGTTCCTCATGGAGTCCTTAATCACCTACAGGGGATGGGGAGAACAGACACAGTTAGGGCTGCGGAAAACTAGTCAGAAAATAGAGAAAAACAGGAAAGGGGGTCAGAACTCTGCACACTTGGCTTCAACATAAGAACCTCATCCGAATGTAATAAAAATCCTGTGTTGAAGGGACAATCTCTATGTTCCCATACAGGAGTCCTATGGGGATGAGGACGATTTTTCCTGTACGTACGTTTGGGTGTCCGTCGCGCAGGATCTTGTGGAAGACGTGGCAGAACTTCCAGCAGAGGACAGCATTGCTGGACAGCGGCAGGCGGTTGACCGCGGCCCAAAAGGTGTGGGCTCCCCTCTCATGGTGCGTTCCCAGGATGCATGGTGAAGGGGAGGCGGTCAAGGATCATCAAACACTCTCTACTCACTGTAGGAAGGCACAGCGGCGATTTCGACATCGTTCTGATTTGATGGATTGTGCTGCATCTCTAACCCTGCTCCGTTTTAGGACTTGATGAGTTTTATAATGACCAACCACAATCCCCTTTGATTAGGTATTTAGTTAGATCATAATGTCTCTCTCTCTCTCTCTCTCTCTCTCTCTCTCTCTCTCTCTCTCTCTCTCTCTCTCTCTCTCTCTCTCTCTCTCTCTCTCTCTCTCTCTCTCTCTCTCTCTCTCTCTCTCTCTCTCTCTCTCTCTCTCTCTCTCTCTCTCTCTCTCTCTCTCTCTCTCTCTCTCTCTCTCTCTCTCTCTCTCTCTCATGACTAAATGAGCTCCAAGGTGCAGCCACGCGCAGACTGCAGCAAATGTTTGTTGTTTTACTCTCACACCGTCCTCAACCCCTGCGGTCTCAGAGCGCCGATTAACGCCTCGTTCACCGCTCTGGAATTAAGTTCAAACACGCACTGCACACACACGCTCTTTCCTGGCCAGTACAAGATGAGCACCGTTCATCACAGACAAACACACACGCACAAGAATACGACCACATGCACAATAACACACACACGCGCACATGCAAGCACGCACACAACAAAAAGGATATTCCTGGCATGCTTCTCTTTGACGGCGACCTCCTGTGTGTTGATGGCTTTATTGATGCTGACAGCCTGTAATAAAAAAGACAGAAGTCATATTAATATAACTAAAGAATTAGGAAAACGTTAGCACTAAATCATTTCCCAGGAAACATCACACGTCAGCTAGACTTGTTAGTTGTGTTCTCTCTGCCCAGCCTATTTAAAGTTATCTTGCTCCACTTGCTTTCTTTGCGAGTGAGTGCAAATAAAAAGCATGGTGTTCACACAGTCCTTTGCATTCAATTCAACGACATAGGGTTTGAATGCGTCTCCTGGGAGCATTGGGTAGTTGGTGCAGACTTTTTGGTGTATAGGGGCATTGCTCTATGTATGCCCTTCCCTTGCTAAGTAACCCTGCCACCTCCCGTGGTCCCGTGGCAGTAACAAAACACTTGCCATCATGTGATGCAGAGAGTGGGCAGTCAAATTGTTTCTAAGAACCTGATAGCAATTAACACATGGTAACATGAACTTGAGCCAACATCGAAAATAAAGAGGAGATGAGACTGATTATCTGCCCACTTGGAAAATTATAAACGCATGCGTTTCATCATCCAACTTCTCAGCCTCCTAACCAATCGGGCGGTTGGTCGTCAACCCTTGTCTAATGGGAGGAGGATAAGTTATTGGGATCAGTTTGGACCAGGGATGAGTGAGACAGATTCAGCAGGGACCTGGAAACTTGGTATTCCAGACAGCAGTCTGGAAGAGGCCTGGGCTCCTCTCTGGTTTGGCTCTGAGGTGTTTGACCAAATGCAAAACAGGTTGTAGTGAATGCCGCTCACACGAGAGATTGCACATTCACTCACACACAGCCATATAGGCCTACACTAGTATATATCGGCAAAACATGCACTTTCATAGAAGAGGTTAAGAACATCGCTTGATATGACATAACATGTTGTGCAGCTCATTGTCTAGGGGAAACCAAAGTTATTTCCTAATTTAACCATGGTATCCTGTGAAACTGTGCTACATAAAGCATAACGTGTGGCTCCTAAGCATTCTGTTTGTGTGTGCACATTTAGCTCCTTAACCATGCCTATTCAGTAGACCTCATCAAATGTGATACAAAGGAGACCAAAGAGGGCCATAAAAAATACATAAGTAAAGTATACTCCTAAAATTAACAACAACCGCATTTTCTACTGCAACTCCCAACAGAATTCATAGGAGTTTGTGGTGCACTCCTTAAACAGTGTAGTCTAGTATTGCTTTCAAAACAGAAAAACACCATTAGCTTGAGAGCCAAATCATGATCTGCACTACCCTGCAGCCAACAACTGCCACCAGGAGAAAGAGAGAGAGAACTCAACATAATTTTGCAGTGGCATCGTGTATCAATACAAAACAAATATATTTTAAAATGTATATATGTAAGGAGGAGAAGAAGATATGAGCTTTAAAGTCTGAAGCCTAGTTTGAGTTTGGCATTACATTATATCATACATTTGGATATAGTGCTTGGTAACATGTAAATTGATATGAGACAGATATCGGTTGGTGGGGATATTGGTTGGTGTAAAGTCGTAGCCTCAATGCTGATTTTGCTTTGTTGCTACGGTTGCAAAAATGTGAAAGTCAAATAAAATAAACTTAAGAAACAAGGAATAAAACAAGGAATGAATGTCTCTCTGTTGGTTAATATTGGCTCCCAATCACTAGATAATGTAATATAAGGATTTGAAATAGACTGATTAGTGATTATTGTATAACTAAAAGGCCTTCATTTGGCCCAGGTCTACAATAGGATGAAGAGGATGGATGTAGAAGCTGTGATAGCGTGGTAAGGTTTAATCTTACATATTAACTCGCTCAACATGCCACTGAAAGAATGCAGTCCTCCCACACGTCCCGTGTCAATGGCTTTGGTTTTAATAGCGCCTGGCCCACAATAGAAAACCATTTCATGTTTAATAACGGAGGTGACATTTGCAGGTGACGTTTTGAGATATACAATAAGATAACACTTTATTAATCCCAGGGAAAGGAAATTGGAAATAATGGAATGAAAATAGTGAGAGATTGCCCTGCTGTAGTGGTTTTACACTATGTGTCCTCGAAGCATCACAGAATCAGCTTCAGTTCACCCTGCTGCCTCAGTAGGACTTCAGTCATCCCATCACAGTGGATCGAATTGAGTTATCAGGTTATGCTTACACTGCTATAGGCTCCTCAAACCATGATGTAATCCTTCGGGCGTGTCTTTAGGTGGAGTACTTCATAGCATGGCGAGCATCCCGACGTGCACACTCCAAAAATCGGAATGGGTGTGTGAACAGTTTTACAAGAAAATACTGAGAACAACACACATTAGAAACTACCTACTTCTGTCAAGCCGTCACAGCTGTGCTTTCCCCAGAGCAGAAGTAAAAACAGCAGAAGAAGACCAGGCATGTGAACGTTTTTAAAGTGTCTCTGCATCATGGTTTTAAATTGAAATCCTGTTGACAGGAAGGCATGACCAGAACATGTTTAAATGATGACATTAAACATGCAAGAGGTGGACTACATTCGGAAAACAAGCAGGACACCTGTTCTAATTACATAGACGGGCACAAAACTCCAGGCCCACAATGTTCCCCTGTCCTTTTTATACACGTTGTCACTCCAAACGCTACACATCCAGCTTTGTTTATGAAGAGATGAATGACCAAAAAAGGTCTGAGCCAAGTAGCGACATGGTTCAAATGAATGATCTAGTAATGAAGATGATAATGAAATTACTGTGTGGTGCTGCTGACATTTTACATGGTGGCTTATCCAAGCCACGGTTCATACACTCGGCTTCCCTAAGCATCCACCACAAATTTGCTTTACTAGACAACAACGCTTTCATTTCCAATGAAGTTAATGTTTCTGTCCCATGGCTGCGATGTGGGGCGTTCACTTGGTTTTAGGTGACGTGAGAAAACAGGTTCTCAATAAACATATCGGACAAACACAAACAGGAGGATTGATGGACTCCGAGTGGGAGGCGGTTCCCACACAGGCACCCAATTAGCCCACAGTACAACTTTGTGCTTTGTCGGCGGGCGGGGAAGGAGAGTGCCAGCTGCCCCAGGACTCTTGGCTACGGGTTGGGGCCGCTCACTGGCCTCCGTCAATGGCCCATTAGTTCTCAGCTCGACTCACTTCCACACGGCCCCGCTGACAAGACTCAATGATGACCGCCTCTAGTAAGAAGGGAGGTGAGAGCTAGCTACAGGGGAGAAAGACTCCGGAAATCGGCTTCTTCACCAAGGGACTCCAAAAAGTGTGTCATTGTGCATGCACAAACACACACCCGCACAATGCACACAAAGATACATTATGGCAACCATCACTTCTACTACGCGAAACATCGGGGCCCGATATTCAGCATTGAGCCAAGGAAGAGCAAATTCCTTCTTGTTTTTCAAAAACGTTTTACCCTCCTGACTTAAGTCAGAGTTCACACACCAGCACCTTTGCTGTGTGCAGTAATCTCTCCGGGCTTGGCCCTCCTTATTTCAAAGTGGCTATTGACAAACAGCGCCCGGGAGCCCGCGTGAGCTGGCCCCACTTTGCTCTTCCAGTAGAAAGCAGGACATTGATATGCTGACGGTAGCCCGACTGTGTCCACCACCATCACCACCACCAGGGCCCAGCAGCATATCCTGCCTGCTACATTAAAAACAGCCGCCCACTCATCCCTGCTTGATTTCCCCCGACCGTCCCCTAGTCTTTCGAGTAGCTCTTTTGACAGATATATGTGGGAACTTGTAACTCATCATCTGTCTCTAGGAAATTAATTTCCAAGGACGTGATTCCAGATGACATGTCAGGGTAGGGCCACACGAAAGTAGCACAGCGCCATGACCAACAACAACAATAACAGTTTTATGACATGTGACCAAATCGTGAAAAACCTGTTTCATTCCATCATTTCAGCGTTATAGGTTTGTGGAGAGAAGCAGATTAAGAACTCAGGCAGGATAAATTAGGAAAGCCTTGGTCCCCTCTTGGGCTTCTGCTCCTGGTTTCAGCATATAGAGACACAAAACCGGTATCCTTAAATGACCTCGATGACGGTTGTTCTAGAGCAGAAGCCGATCCGCTGTCGGGATATGACACCACCATAATGACTAGGATTCTAAGAATAAGGGGACGTGTGAAAGCTGAGCCTGGGACTGCTTGGACTGCAGCTTTGTCGTTTTTGCGTTTTGTTCGATTACACAATTTTGTGTCAGACAGTGATGGAGAACGGAGATGCCTTATTTGTTAATTACCAGGAATATTACATTGCAGAGCCTGCGTGTATGATTTTAATCATACACGCTGCCACTTCTAATGATATTGTATGCCAAGGCATCACACACTACAGTGCATCTGGATTATGAAGGGAGAAGCCAGGGGCGAGCAGAGGTGAAGGCCTCCGTGTAGATGGAGCCCATAAATCAAATGGCTTTGGTGCTTCATCTCGGACCTGTGTGGCCGCATTATACTGCTACAAGTCCTGGCCACCAACAGCTCAGCAAGTAAACATACGTAGGAATGAAAACAGGAGACATGTGTGCCTGCCTGAGAGTGGCTCTGGGAAGGGGACTGTATATTCTGGAGGGGTGCGATCGTTGTGCATGAAGCCCTGGAGGTGGAGGTATAGAAGGAGGAACAAGGGAAGGGTAGGGGGTGGGGAATGGATTGGGGTGGAGGCTCAAGGCACTCAGTCATGCTTCCTGTTCTGGCACACCCTGTTCTGCCCATTTCCTGCCTCCTAAGAAGTACCAGTCTGACCTCCACTACACCCACCATACCCCTCCCTTTGGTCAGTGTATCTGGATTCTCTCTCTCTCTCAATCTGCTCCAGGTATATTTTAAACATAGATGTGGCAAACAAATAAATACTGCCATTACCCAGGGTGTAAGAGCACTGGTTATTTCCAAGCCCAACGTCGGCCAATTCAAAAGGTCGGGTTTGTGGAAAGTGTTCTGTAGACGACCCACAAGCGACATTTGCACATCTGACGTAGGCATCCGCTCTCATTGAGGGATCACTCGACAGCCTCCTTAAAAACAAAATACTGGCTGTCTGTAGGCACACAAAGAGAATATTTTTCTTTACAGAGGAAAAGGCCAAAGATAGAACCTGTTAATCTCAACAATCACAAATGTTGGTTTGTGTGCGTGCAGTGGAAAACTGTGCCAGTCTAAAACTGATCTGTGATTCGTGATAGGTTGATTGGCTTTCTTCTATCGCCTTCAGCGGGCATCCACATTGCATCATTGCCTTGGTAACCAACATCCGTCCTTTAGCACCCAACCATCAGCGCTAAAACTAAAAAGAGAAAAATACATTTAATTATATCCTCGGATGTCCATGTGAATCTTGTTGACGTCAGACAGTAACTAGGAGATCGATTCCATACATTGGGCATGGAGCTTCTTATTACCCTGTCGATAACACTGTGCTTCTCGTGATGCAGCAAAGCTCTGTGGGATCAAGTTGTCTCCACTGAGACCATTAACAGCAACTAAAAAAACAATAAACATGGAGCTTCCAGCCACACAGTCAGTGACCTTAGTGTAGTCTGTAGGCTTTTGTTTCTCTGGGCAGGGGTGGAGGGCAGCAGGTGGCTCAGACACGCATCCATAGGCAAGCACGTACACACACACACACACACACACACACACACACACACACACACACACACACACACACACACTACATTGTGTGTCTCTGCGTGCACGTGTGTTAGTATGTGTGTGTGTACGTGTGAGTGTGCATGTCTTGTGTGTGCAGCATCTACCCCGAGGGCCAGGCTGGAGCATAATAAAACGTTTTGGACTCAAGCCCTCCAGGCTTTACGAGTGTCTCCCCTGACAAGCGCCGCCTTCTGCCGCCACCGCACCCTCCGGTGCTCAATCTGCCGGCTGACAGCCGCGAGGCCTAGCGGAGAACCAGGGAGCTCCGAGCTACACATTACAATGGGAATATCGGTGAGGCAGAACTGCTCACTTCAGGCCACACATCATTCACAACTTTAAACACCTGCTTGAAACACAGCAAGGTGAAAGGAGGTGTGTGAAGGTGCGCACGTGTGTGTGTGTGTGTGTGTGTCTTCTCAGAAAAAACGACTAGGCAGTTCCACAAAAAAAAGCTATCAGAGCAGAGCAGTAAAAGAATCAAGAGTATGAACTTAAAAGACCTGCACAATGTGGGTCACAATTTCCTGGGTTTTATAAATTTCATGAGCAGGGGAATACTGATACCCATGTTTTCCCCCCTGGGCAATATTTGATTTTAAATCTTTCTTCAGAGGCTTATGTATCTGTTTGGATCAGAGCGTTGCATCTGTCTGCTGCACTGTTTTCATACCACTGTGCCTTCATGCATGCCAAATAACCAAAGCACAGCGCCTGGGAATGCAACCAGGCAGACAGTTCCTTGCTGTTTGATTAACAGTCAAACCGGCTTCTACGGTGAGGAATGTTTCTAATAATATCTAATATCTAATACTAGTATCTAATACTAAGTACTGTAACACACACACGATTTTATCACACAAATAACGCAATCAGGGCTATAATGCATCCAACAAATATATAAATACGGTATAACCGTTAATACTAAACAATTGCATTCAATTTTCTATTTGTACACAATCCTTTCTACCTTGAGCAGCGCAATAGTGACTGAAACAATTTCCAGCACTGAATTAAGTATTCTTAATCAGAAGTAAACCAACCCAAGATTGACTGTGACCATTTCTACCCTTCAGTAGGCCTACTTGGTAGTTTCTGTTACTGTCGGCCACATACAAGTCTCTTGGTACCTTCCTGGGATAAGGATTATTTAGAAGGAAGACTGGTGGAGATGTTCTTATCATCAGCCCTACCCCCACGCCGCCAATCGTGCTAAAAGTATACACACTCATCCACGTTGGCCATGAAAGGCAAGTCTTGTTCCTCTGGCTCATGTGCACCTGCTCCATTACATGTTGGCCAGGCTAACATATGTGTGCCTGTTCTTCATGTTGGCCTATATTCACAGATTAATAAGTAAATAAAAAGATAACACAAAATACATTTTTAGGTTTTAGAGTAGTAGGGTACGTGTCATTATAGAATATCTATCCGTCAAACTAATATCTGTTTTTTTTTATTAACCAACATGTAATAACAAGGTGTAACAAATACATTCTTACAATGTAACAATGTGTAATCATCAACCTATGTCCATTATCTGACCCAAGTCAGATAATCGAATTTAAATGTAGGCCTACTCGCAAGCTTAGGTCACCTATGACGACAAAGACAACTCTCCGAATTCCACTATTGTCAATTTGGACTATTTTTCAGCTACATACGTTGTGAAACCGTTAATTGGCATTTCTGTCTCATTCTAGCTGTGTGTGCTTTACCTACTGACGATAGCCACATTTGCATTGCACTGCAATAAAAGCTTCGAGAATAAAAAGATAGAGGTGAACTGGACCCTTTGCCATTTCGTGGATATATGGCGAAACTTCCAACACCATTCACCATAGAGCAAGCTGACTTGTATTCAAGCAATCCAACAAGTAACATTAGTTTGCCATCCACACCCGCTCACTAACACGAAAAGCAGAACTGTTGCGCCATGTACCCCAATGTTTCGCGTTCAAAACATCGTTTTCTTTTAGAAGCACTTACCATTTTACCGAGATCCATGATAGTTCCAAAACGACTGCCCTGTGAGACTGGAGACGGAATATGTTGGCTTTCTCTACAGAATAATTAGTAACGGGAAGCGACCTAAGCAAGTAAACAAATGCATTGGGAGAAGGGGTGGAGGTGGGCCGTTAGCTCAACATGTGTCCCGTTTTGGTATTAAATGTTCGGCAAATCCTTGCTTCCGTGTCCCCTTGTATGTTTTCCTCCCCGGTCCGGATTGTTCGTTTGACTATTTGAAGCTACCAGTTTCCGACTGCCTATCCGCGGAACAGAACTGTCTGGGAAACGACACAACCCCTCGTTGCACAAATACGCGAGAGCAATCCCCAGTGATAATACTTGAACATTGCAATGCAATCCCAGTTAAGCGACCACGAAAAACTATTAACCCTTCATAGCGGGATGCCCAAGACAAGTTGGCCACCTTTATTTTGCAAATAGCGCGCTCTCTTTTAGACAATGGCATGGAGTCCGCAGAGAGGGACGGCTTAAACCCCTAAACCCCCCACTGAACCCCCGCTAATAGTAGATCCTGAGACAATGTAACATTGTAAAATAGCCGAATAACAATACAACTATTTTTACTATAACGTGGCTATAACTATTTTACCAGATGTAGGCCTATCTTCCTTTTGCTTATTTACGTTACATTACATTTATGTGCTGACGCTTTGTCCAACGCTACTTACAAGAAGTGCAGTAAACAATGAAGATATAACCCAAAAAGTGCAAGAATCAATTCGAATAAATACAATTAATCAAATCAGCAATTTTCAATTAAGATGTTCTAGTCCTACTTCATTTTAGACGCAATTAGATCGTCGTGAAAAAAAGTCAACGATTAGGCTTAGCTTGTGGTTGTATTAGAAGGTTAAAAATTAAAGCGTCCACAATTTCCATCATGATGGGGACATATTTTGGTAGACAATGCCCCCGTCTGGTTTCTCAGAGTAGAGTCAAAGAGAGCTTATCTGTCTGTAAATTAGAAAAAGCAATCTGATTTAGGTCACGTAGCCTGCAAATAAGCAATTTTGTATTTAATCATTGACCACTATGCTTTAAATACAAACTTCAAATAATCTAGTTCTAGGATACTGGAAGGCCTATAAACTATCACTGGTTATGAAGTCCTCCCTTAAATATAACTGACCTTTACTAATGTTTGGCATGAAACACAAATACACAAAGAAGAGAAAAAGTTGCTTGAGCTTGCCAAATCCCTTTGGACACATATTACAAGGTGCAACAACGACATAAATATTAATAGTCTTGTAAACAATACCTTAACATTGTTCAAGAAGAGTTCTGCCGAATTAATGGACATCACCATTTATGGTATGTCAGTTATGAGTGGCTTTACTTAATTTCTATACCATTACTCCCCTCTGGAACACAAAATAAAATGGTCTGTCTGTCTTAAGACAATGGTTGCTCTTTTCCACAACGCCTTTTCTCTTCCTGGTACGGCGTGGGGTATTGGCCAATGGCAGCTCTGCAGAGACAGTGTTTATCACATACAGTGGTCCTAGTCTGTTTCAGATTTTTTTCTTAACCACTATAACTGTAGCTTACTCATTGGTCATTGCACTGGCAGCTTCAATGTAATTGTATGTCCTAACAGAAAACCACTCCTGGGCGCATACTGATTATGTTATTGTCTAACTACACCTGGTTTAATTAGCTTGGTTTGAGACAGCAACTTTTGCAACCTGTGATAAAGCTCTAAGGATGTGGCTGTTGGTATTCTGAAAGTTGTAATTATGAAGTCACTTTGAACAAAATGATCTGCTAACTGCAACAGTGTATTTTAGCATTTTCATTCATGTGCCATCAAACTCCATCATCCCTCATTTCCGGTCTGGGATTAATAAAGTACATCATATCTTATCAAGACTTTCTAGTGATTAAGCAATCAATGGTGCTATATCTGCTTGTTCAAATAATTATGCTTTCTTGAAAAGTAAAATGTGATCTGCTATGAATCAATATACTGTTTATGTGTATAATAGAAAATTATTTCTGTATTTCCTTGGAACTTGAATGCTTTATTGCTAGCAACAACATCATTTTGCACCATTCTGGATCAAGTCCACGTTCGAGCCAATGTCAGGTTGTCTATGGATACATTCCACTAATAATAAACTTCCTGTCTTTGTGACTTAGTTAAAACGGCCACTTGCATGTGGCACTATTGAATAGTATGAGTTATAGCCTGCCTTTTCTTCGCATAACTAGTATAGGTTGATGGACTAAACGATTGTGATGACTGCAAACCCAAAAAGTGTATTACAGCTGAGCTAAACCACCAAGTTCATAATTTCAAAATAGTTTGAGTCCCTCTTGACCATGGCTGTATGTCAATCAAACCGCATTGTTCAATGTCAACATCAATGTTATTGCCAATGTGTTCCACTAACTGACCTGTCAGTCATGGCCAGGACTATTATACTATGAGCGGCCGGTGCACTGGGGCTACAATTCACCCCCACCATTTTTGCTGCCTCAGTGCTTTCAGTGCTCTCTGGCGCTTGCATGCTCGCTTCTGTCTGTATTTGTGTGTGTGTGTGTGTGTGTGTGTGTGTGTGTGTGTGTGTGTGTGTGTGTGTGTGTGTGTGTGTGTGTGTGTGTGTGTGTGTGTGTGTGTGTGTGTGTGTGTGTGTGTGTGTGTCCCAATGACAAAAGGTAACTACTGTAAAACTCATGGCACCTTAAAGAAGGTGAGAACAATGTATAATTCAATTAGTAATAAAGAGATAAGTGTGTAACAACATCAAGAGCATGCAGCTGAAAGATGAGACGGAGATCCAAGAGAGAGACGGACACAGGGTCATGGGAACAATACTGCATTTGAGTGGAAATCTGGAAGAAAGGAACAATGTTTGTCTCTGCCCTGCTGTGACCTTCCTGAGTGGAGCCCACGAACCATGGCTTTGCTCCGCCTCCCCAGCATTCCACTGCTGCCGGTGGGGCACCACACTGTACAGTCGAGGAACCAGCACCAGCAGGAGGAGGATTACAATTAATTACTTTAAATATATATTTATTTATAGATTCCTCCCTGACACAAGAGCACTAACATGCACATCAACCCACCAAAGGAAGTAACGTGGTGGGAGTGGAGGACGAAAGTGGTGGAGGAGGAAGAGGAAGCTGGCAGGAGCAGCAGTAGTAATATTTGAAACACTCAATTATGCAAAGAAAACGTTGTTCAGCGTCACCCAGTGTCCCACACTAGATTAAGCTGGTTACCCCTTTCCCCCAGAACCCATCCACAGCTGCTTATTATGGTTTTTTGATTGGTTAAGAGATAACTCCCATCACAGTCTTTCATTATGGTAGCCACTTGTGGGTCTCGTACGGCTCTCCGTCACTTTCTGCAATCGAGCAAAGGAGCAGTAGATAGACTGGGACATCACGGAGCCCTAAGCCTATATGATTATTTTAGATGCCTGTGTGTGTGTGTGTGTGTTGCTGAAAGGCTCAGTTATTGGAAATAGAACTGAACATACAATCAAAACATTCCATGTCTACCAGAAAGAAAAATAAGCATGTCAGAGATTCATTTAAATTCAAAATGAAAGAGGCGTCTTCTATTTACGAGGCACAAACATGTCATTAACAGCAGCGGGTTGTGTGTGTTACTTGCTACCATGGTCTTTTCTTTTATAACCCAGTGGAAACATTCTGACAGGGAGGATTTTGGACACACCCTTGTTGTTTACCCCATTTAATATCACACTATTACTTCTATTTAGATACTGCTAACTTTGCTACTGACTGCATTAAACATGGAGACAGACATTGATCGAATATATCTAAACATAGAGGAATAAATGTTTAATGCTCATGGTGAAAGATGAGCACTACGTTGTGTCATACAGTGTTTCGCCTTGTTGGTCATTGGACCAATGAACAATGAAGCAAATAAAACCTTTACTACTACTACTACTACACTGTGACAACAAACTGTTGCTCCATCAGATGAGTGAAATGAAAAGTCCACCAAAGAGCCAGACAGAGATAAATCAGGAGCATATAATTTAACTGACTGCTGCTGCTGACCAGGCAGCCATCTGCGTATGTACGAGCGCATTGCACAGTGGAGGTGAAAGCCAGTCAGTGCCACCAGCTTTAGAGCACAACGGTGCACATGAGATTATCTCTCTTCTTGATCCCTCTGAGGCAAAGAGCACACTCGTTGATTTCTGAAAACAGCCCCTGTCTGCTGTCCCAGTCCAACGAGGATGAGTGTGTATATACAGTCCTTATACAGGAATCAATACGATTAATAACAAATAAATAAAGGCAAGGCAAGAGGGGTAACCAATTCTTATCAGCCAAAAATATAGCGGTATTATTGGTCCAGCTAGCAATCCAGGTGTCTGGATCACTAATACCTTCACTAAAAGGTCATGTCAGAACTCGTGGAAACTCGTCTTACTGCCTACTATGTTAACCACACAAGTAAATATTAGCTAGAATGGACTATCAAATGTATTATTCACTTAACGTCAGCCCAATTCGTTTTATGACCTTGATTATGAGAAACATTGTAAAGTCTAATCAGAACTGAGCCTTATTCCTCGCCTATCAAAACAGTTCCTTCTGATTACTAAACAGCAGCGG
Source organism: Lota lota (assembly GCA_026745465.1). Lineage (NCBI taxonomy): Eukaryota > Metazoa > Chordata > Actinopteri > Gadiformes > Lotidae > Lota > Lota lota. The sequence continues at coordinate 7,078,043 of JACYXH010000772.1, forward strand.
CCCATTACAGCTATACAGGTTCAAATACAGAATGTAGAGGAGTCAACTGAATTGCTGCTGTGTCTGTTGTTGACACTGTAAACGTGGCTGTCCAGCAGAGTCTGGCAGTGACCATGCATGTTTTGTCCCAGTACACATAAACCCGTGAATGGATCCCTTACAGTCTTTAATTCATGTTGCAACTGTCATGTTTGGGTGTAGGACGTGTGTGTATACTTAACCAATCCGAAAATAGCCCAAAGGCCTACACTTTGTAAGTCAACACTTTGCCAAGGTGAATGTAGCAGTAAATTAATGTGGTAGTTAATCGAGGAATGCTGGTGGAAGACCAAACTTCCAGCTCTTGCTAGAAAACGTTGCTAGGTTTGAATCATTTGACCTACTTTTCCAGCTTCCTATTGCCTGTCCTGGGAGGGGAGAGGAGCCCACCAAACAGACATGAAGCGAGAAGGGTCCAGAGCACAATGGCAGTCTACATGCCAACTGGCATAGTTCTTAGCTAAAACAGTGGAATGAAAAATGCGTTTGAAGCATTTTTCCAGGAGTGCTGTACTAACTAAACATTTAAAGGATAATAATAAACAGGGCTCATTCATTCTCTTTCCGCCCCGCCGTCGGACCCAATGCAGGATGAACTTGCTAGGGCTTCGACAAAACCCCAACACATAACCAATCAAAACATTGATCATAGTAGTCATCATCGTTTCCTTGCAGTGGGGGCAAAAGCTTTGGGCAGCAGATTGTCACACGGAGTTTCCCTCACTGTTTTCTGCTCTTGTCGGGCTTACAGTTGACAGGGAACCAGCACAGTTATCACAATTCAAAAGGCAACTGACCTCCATTTCAACATCTCTTTTGTTCTACAGGGTAGCTGCCAACTATATGCTCATCATTAAATGTTGGGATTAAACTTACTGCTACGTCCCCATCATGGTGGGCCAGTGCCTGGATAAAATAATCGGTGTCTGGTTTAATAGGGAATTAATAGCTTTAGGCAGGTAATATGGATACAAATTTAGAAGAAAACACACCCACCAAAAACAGCCTTGATTATCTTCCTCAGACGCATAATAACTCAAATGTCGTAACGTTAGCGTTTATAGTAGGCTCCGACGGCACATATCCCACCTGTTATACATGTTGGACTTGATTGCCATCATATCCGTATAATTTAATGAAACCATTTGGAGCAATAACGGCGACGAGATATAACAGATGTTATGCAAATATTGCCTAAACGTGTTTTGTGTGTGTCCGTTGGCATACCTGGCCTCGCTCAAAGTTCTCTTTCTCAAGTTCCAAGCTGTTGGCACCGCCGCTACGTCGGATCACTTTAGGAATAGCGTTCGGTACTTGCTGCATAGAGTTTTTCACTCGATCCATTGTTGTCTGGTATAAAATAACAAAATTGCAAGAAACGTCTCAATCAATAAACTATTGAAACTACATTTTAATGCGCGCCGACAGCGTTCCCAGATTGTTCGACACGTCCACAAGATCTGGCCTCTGCCCAACGGCTCAGTCATGTCACTCACTATCTTGAAGCTATCTATCCATCCGTGATTTGTTAAGCTAACAAATAGAAGAACCATCCGAGGAAGAGCTGTTTTCAGAATAATGTACCCCCTCAGCACTAGTCAACTAACATTCTCCCGGAAACAAGTATACAATTCCGCAAACGGTGGACTTTTACTTTGAAAGGTGAATCTCTGGCAGCTCCCAAACAGATGATATGAAAGTGAGCTTTATAGCGCTCCACCAGATTTGATCCATCTTGTTTACACACACGTGTGACATGCATTTTTTTAACATTAAATTGCTAAAATTACAGCTTTTACCCACTTGCGTTACATAGACAGTCCTCCATACGCATCTTTTAAATGCAATTGCGCAGCGTTATTATGCTATTTACAAGTTGTAGGACGCTGATTCTACTACAGCGCATAGTAACTGTTACAAACTCCTCCCCATTGCTGTCAGCCACTGGTTGGAATTCGAGCATTACCCACCCAGCTTAATTTCCCAAGAATACATAATAACAATAAAAGTAAAACACAATTGAATGAGCACACATATGAAACATTTATACATGTGAATGTAAGCAGTAGTTGAAAATAATCCTAATAGATTTACGCACCCACCCCCCCCCCCCCCCCCCCCCCCCCCCCCACACACACACACACACACACACACACACACACACACACACACACACCAAACGAATGCATTGGATATATTTTGCTCGCCAGAAAGACAATATTGTATTTAAATAATGATTCATTATTACACATTTCGTGTTTGATATTTTAAGGTAAAGTATCATTGTCTGAAGATATTCATCATCAATGAATGTGTCCAGTTCATTGTAAGTTAGACTCTTTGTTGATTGTCAGTGTCTGGTGGCAGGTAAAAGTAGTAGTCGACTTTAAAGGGACATTGCCATGTTGATCTGGTGGTGACGAATGGAACCATATGTGTTCAGTGTTCAAGTGATGTTCCCTTCCTAATTCTGACGGAGGATTAGGTAGGGAAGTTTGTTTCTTTCCATTTGGCTTTGTTTTCTACCATTTGAGGTAATAACTCCTACTTCGACTTCCCCTTGATGGCGGGGTATCCCAGCAGAAAGAGTCAACGTAGGGATGGTCCCAGCCTACATCTATGGTCCAAACTCTCTCCACGGGATAAGATCCGATCATCCTGCACAATTTGAAGATGGGTTGAGGCTCTTATACTTCAGGGGGCTTTAGTCAACGCGATCATCTAAATTTTAGATAATATTTTTTATTTTACATTATTCCATTAACCCTTAATATTCTAAAAGGTTAATGGAATAATGTAAAATAACAGCTTATGTAGTCACAATTTATTTCATTAATCAACAGTCGATTTATGACTCGATGATCCCCCCATCTGGTGGAACAAAGAATAAGCATCCACCGCATTTTCTCATTCTGACGTTGTAGATTTTCCTACCAATTGCAAAAAACTGCACATGAAATGAACAACGTATATATTATAATACGGCTATGGGTTTTATTTTAGACAAGTAAGGGAATCTCCTAATACCAAGAAGAAAATAGGACGCAGCTGTTATGCACATGTCTTGGCATACAATAAAAAAACGTAATATGCAAATACGCCTCCTTGCGTCAGATAGTGAGTGTAGAGTTATTTCTGCCATACTGCATGCATGGCAGCAAGAACCAAACAGCTCACGAAATAAGATTGCTACTTCTTAAAGACCTATATCATTAGGCAACAATATCGGATGTCCACTGTCAAGTAAAATACGTAAGCTGTCCAGTTCATATTTACAATAGATATAAACAGGTGAGGAGCGGAGAATGCAGATCCACCATTAAACCTCGCGAGATTAGCAATGTAACGGAGGAATAGGGGTTGGTTTGAAGTTTTAGGACGCATCTGTTGATGAATCATAACAGCACTAAAATGTCTGGAAGATCGGGCCGGGCAGAGACACGAAGTCGTGCCAAAGATGATATTAAAAAGGTTTTGGCGGCTATTGAGAAAGTCCGCAAATGGTATGTATGCTTATAAGATACATACATGTAGAGAACACATTTGTAACACTGTTATTTAGCGCATTTTGGTGTACAACGAAACGAGGTTATGGCGTTAGCAGAGCAACTTTCCACGACGGTGTTACTTTTAGTCTTACTGTAAATGAATGCCACACACCAAACTAGTTAGCACCCATTGAGGCTATATTCGTGCTTCAAGATAACAATATATTCAACTTCGATAAGAAAAATATCAACGCGTTATCCTGCTGGCTGCAACCGATGAACCCTCGATATGCATATTCAAATTAGAGTTTGATTAATGGGGTGTGGGGGGTGTGGGACATGTCTTTACTGTTTTTCTATTTTTGTCTATGTTCTGTTCCGACGTACCTAGGGTACAATGAATATTGGACTGGATTGTTTTGTCACCTGTAGCTCACTGTACAGCTGCACGGAAGATCATTCAGAACACAAATGTCCATTTTAGAAATGTTCACTCACCTTGCAAAAACCTAGCTAAACATCTAGATGTGTGACACTCGAGGATTTCATATAACTCATTGACAACTATGTCGTAGGCCAAACCTTTTTTCTCCCCTTGTGTGCATCTGTGACACACCTACTCAAATCGGATGTGTTTTTCTCACGGACGTCTCTCACATACGTTAGAACTTGCTTTGCTTATAACATATGGTATACAATGGTATAATTTAAACCATTGTATTTTTCACGTTTTTTAAACCTATACCATCAACAGGGAGAAGAAGTGGGTGACAGTTGGGGACACGTCCTTACGTATATTCAAGTGGGTTCCAGTAACAGGAACTAAACAGGTGAGGGGGATTACACCAAATTCGTAAATGAGTTATGCTAATGAGTTATGCTTATATTCGGCAGTGGGCCAACATTTTTCCTGCTTCTATACCTTATTTGTTTTTTTTGTCCTTTCTCATCAGATATATCGAACCAAATCCACAGGTGGAACGGTGCGGGGACTAAAGGATGTGGTTTTGGAAAACACCTCAAACTCTTTACTGGATCTCAACGGTGAGTGCATGTAGACCACCCAAGTCTTCGTTGTTTATGTTCAAGGGTTCACAGGGTATTTCGTTGGGGATAAGAAGAAAGAAACCTTACGGAGACACCTTACCACCAACAGAGACACCCTGAATGACTGCATTGTTTCACTTTTTTACTTATATGGCTTTTCTGTCATGTAATCCAGATGAGAACAGCAACCAAAGCTTTTTGTCAGACGTCGTCTACCAGCCCAAGATGGACAACAGCAGCAGCAACTCCAGCTCACAGCACCTCAGTCCTCCTCACCCATCCAGCCTCCGCACAGACGATGCTCCGCCACCCATGCTAGGCCAGGAGAGTGTGGATGGTACGTAGCCAGGCTCATTGTGGTTCCTCTTATGCTTATTTTATCTGTCCTGTCACCTGACATGTGTTATTACCATAGTACAACAGAGTGGAATTACCAAACTGTTAAGTGACAAAATCATGGCACCTAGTAGTAATTTCATTTTAGTAGTAGTTACTTCTGACAGGATTGTAAACATACAAAATATCCCCTGAGTTAATTAGCAATTATTGACATTTTAATATTGTTCATATATATCAATTATGATTTAATTTTGGCAAAAACATCCATACAATAATAATAAACAACATTATAATGTCAGCAGACAACAGTTAATGTGTTAAAAGTTAATGTGTCTGGCTAGATTTTGGAGATAAAAACATTGGCTGAAGATGGCTTCTTAGAACATCACATACACATTGTGAGATAGCAAGTTACAGTACTATATTCTACATACATGTCCCCATTTGCAGTACTTTGAATTGTAAATGTAGATTATAATGAAAGAATCAACTAATTTACAGTATAGACAGTATCTCCTTTTCTCACCTGGAACACAGAGTCAAGCCTCCCAGGCCAGGAAGGGGCAGACGAACCTCCTACGCTGATCAAGGAAGAACTTTCCTCAGGCACAGCCCAGCGAGGGGCTCAGAGCACACAGGTTGACTGCCATGTTCAAAACCTGAATTAAAAAAAATAAAAGTCGGACTTTAATTATTCACACATTTCTGAGAATATATGGCTAAACACAAAAAAAATTCATTCAACAGGAAGAAACCGATGGAGCACCTCCGTTAAAGAAAGTGTGCGCGGGAGAAAATGTTGTGATGAGATAATGCGCTTTTTCAGCTTTTGTAGCAAAGTATACAATATCAAGTCTCCGTTACTTGTATTATTTGGCAAATTATTATAGATTATATAAAATATCAAAAGCATTCCAAGCCTTTTTAATGCATTTATACAGATGTATTGCCCCTACATTTACAACACGCAAGACAAATGTATCTTACATTTTGGAATAATCTGCTTTGTAATAAAATCTTCACATTTGTTGGAAGAATATAGGAAGAATGTTTTAAAATCTGTTTTAAAGTCCGATTTATACCTGAGGGAGATATAATGGTACATGTTTACTAATAATGCTACACACATTTATATCACAAAAGCTTTTATTGAAAATGTGCCAACAAATATCCATTCAGTATTGTATGATTTAATGTTACTGTACAATAATGTATTATGGTGTTCTGGTCATTGATGTTTTAATTCATTACAAAACAAAGAATACTGTGCATAATTGCGTTTGCTTTTGAGCCTTGATATTCATTTTGTACTGCTTTTACTGGATTCAGGCAATTCTACATTTAGCCATGCTTACCACCAGGACTACAATTGGTTCCTTTAAACACCTTGAATACAGCATGTATATATTTAACTATATTCTATAAACCTACATTTTGAGTGCAATTTGCAAATGTTTAGCGTGAAAACTTCTCAAAGCCATAATAAATTATCACATTTAAAGTTCTGAGTTGTTATCCTATAAAGGCAAACTACCAGCTTATCTGTATCATCGCTGTTGTATATGGCTTTAGAGCGGTTGTGTTTCTATGGGGACAAGACTGTCTGGCCTTGTGTTGAAATATCCCTGTTGGCCATGGACTGGGACATGTTGGCCGCCAATTTCGAGGCTATTCGCTTTGAGAACGACCGAACGGCACGGCTTTCTTTTGGAGGGGCGGTCCAAGGTTGACAATACGCTGTCACTGTGAGTGATTGCTTATGACCATATTGGATGAGGGCATGGTATTCTTACAACCAATCAACGGAGCTAGAGGGCGGGATTCATGAGTGCGACGCTGCTTGCTGCCGGGGAAACGGAGTTGTGAGGTTTCACGGAATTGTGCCGGTGGACTAGAAACTCCCGCCATTTCGCCTAAGAACTAACCTCTTGGAATGATTAAAATAACTTTATGAAGAATTTTTAATATAAGTATTCTGACTTAATGAAGTACATAGTACGAGGAATACAACAGATTACGATCGTTTACGGCATAATTTCGAAAGAGTGGATGTAGCGCAAGACCTCCTGGAGGGAACGTTTGCTTTTGCCGCGAGTTCCAATTTTGGTGACTCTTGCGTCCCTTCTTCGTCATCTTGAGAAACTAAAACTTTTCCAAACATAAACTGAGCAACTTCAACCACATACCGTCTTCGGTGGACTTTCCTTCAAACCAACGAAGCCATTGCGACCCTTGTCTGTACGAAGGATGCGATGAGCGCCGTTGCAAGAAGTGCAGTATTATTGTTTTGCAGTGAGGTAGAGACCCAGCCTGCTAGTACTAGCCAGCTAGCTGCTACGCGTTTAGTGCTGTGCCGGGCCTGCCGGTGCTAGCGTGCAACGTGCTAACGTTAGGTAGTGACATCTTACGGCACTCGGATACATGTTCAGGCCGTGTCATTTTATTTTGTTGGGCTAGTTTTTTGTAAGATTGTTTAAGTTTACAATAGGCATCAGTGCCATCTTGCATTTGCTATGGCACCGCTTTTGGGTCGGAAACCTTATCCGCTGGCTAAGCCGCTAGCTGAACCAGCAGGCCCAGACGAGGAGGTCTACATCATCGAACACACCAAGGAGGCCTTCAGGAACAAAGAGTATCCTTGCCTGCTGTCTTAAGTCCACTCTTGCTACATGTATTAACCGACATGCTATATTAAATGGTTAGATAACTAACTGATTTAACATTGACCCAGACACATTTGTATCATTAGATACGCAATTCATGTAGCCTTTGAAGACGGGAAGGTTGGCGTGCTCATTATTTCATGTATTGTTTTGCCCGCATGTTCAGTTTGCTCACAGGCTTGGATAGCAAGCCTGCTAATGTAAAGGCCACACTGCTAGCCTTTGGAAACAAGTCGATCTATTACGAAGATGTTAAGTACATGACGTACGATTCATTGTGTCGTTCAATGAGCAGGATACATGGGTTTGCTAAGAGAAGTGTGGCCTGTCAGTGACCAGGATCAACACTGTTAACCCGATCGTATGTGTCCTTTTGTCATCGGTTTGGTTAGCTGTTGTTTGGTACGGTAAAGTTAACGCCGTAGACTATAAACAACAACAATCAACGTTAAGTGAAATGTGGTTACAATGAGTTTGTTATAATGACCATTGTGAACGAGACATGGGAACTCTTCGCTAAACAATTTGCTTTCTCTATCCGGCAACCCATTTTTCTTGATGCATTATAATTTCCGAGAAGTTAACGTCAAACTTGACAGGGTTCTCTACCGTCAGCGAACAGTTTCACTTTGAGACCATAAACGGATATGACTGATTTATTTATTTAATTTGTACATATGTAGCTGACTATGAAAATGTCTTTGACCTAAAGGAACATGTGACATAACCTTTCGAACTCAGCAACCCAGGTGTGGCTTCCATTCCGTACATACTAGATTAATGGAATCATTACGTTTTTAAAGTCACTGTCACATTGTGTGTGGGGGGGGGGGGGGGGGGGGGGGGGGGGGGGGAATGGAATGCCAGCCTTTAAATACAGAATACAGAAACCATATTTGGGCTTTGGTAATTGTGCAAATCAGGGTGCCATGCCATTGTCTGCGCTTGCTTCATCCGTTATTGGTTACATGGTTTGTTAATAATGAATGAGGGGGCTGGTGACATCAGTGTGCAGTGGGAGGAGGCAAGTCTTTTACTGTGAGATTTGCAGTGAGGGAGGAATTTGGTAGTCTAAGCACAACCTACTCCCTACAATGGGATGGCACTCATCTTAATACCATTCCTTAACACAATTGAACTAGAGAATATGAGGCCCGTCTTCAGAGGTATGAGGAGCGCATATGGACCTGCAAGAGCACTGGCAGCAGCCAACTCACACACAACGAAGCATGGGAGGAAGAGCAAGAGGTCACGGAACTGTAAGTCTGTGTGTGTGCACACACTTTCCCCTTATTCATGCTATCACTGGCAGTGGGGAGATTGCTTGCTCCTTCTGGTAAACAATTTATCAAATGTGTTCACATTGTATCACATTCAACACCATAGACAAGCTATACTTGCGCCTTCAAAGGTGAATGTTATAGTTTCTTTTTAATAAGAGGTAAACAAGGCTATGTCAGTGTCCAGGAGAGATTTTGCAGGGATGACTGAGCACATGAATATCCATTTGCCTATTGCCAAGCCTGGCAGGATCATGAGTTGTATTTAAGCTGTATATTTATATCAGTCAAGAGATAGTGCTCCCCCTATTGGTAAGTCCACACATGTTATGTAATGCTATGTAGTCTACCAGCATTGTAATGCAAATGGTGTTGGGGTAAATTACAATGGTAATATATTGAGTGACTTAATTTTGCTGGACATATTATGAGACCAGGATTCTTGGAAAATGTTTGAAACTAAAACCACTGACCGTCAAACAAAAATAATCGTATGTTACTAGAACTACACGTATCATATATTTGAATAAAGAAGTCAAATACAGTACATGCCCACACATATTCTGTATGTGCAGGCTCCTGGAAGAATATCCCAAATGGTTTGAGAAGCCAGTGTTGGAGATGGTTCACCACAACACAGTGTCTCTGGACAAGCTGGTTGAAATGGCCTGGGTGGAGATCCTCACAAAGTACGCTGTGGATGAAGAATGTGACTTCTTGGTGCGTATAATTGGCCAGTAGATAGACATGCGGCTATTTTATTTGTTTGTCAAAGTTCTAATGCCACATAATATGTCAATGGTAAACTGCCGTTTTCCAATTAATAAGTAAGTTGCCTGGTCTTACGCATGTTCTATTGGTTGCTTGCTGTTCAGGTGGGGAAAGATAAGAGTATGCGCGTGAAGGTGGTGAAGATCCATCCCCTGGAGAACCAGGACAGTGAGACTGCAGAGAAGAAGCTGGAAGGAGCGTGTGACTCTCCATCCAGTGACAAGGAGAACGCTAGCCAGGAGAACCAGAGGAAGGAGCCCTCCCCCCAGGAGGAGGACAGCCGGCGAGAGAGTCTCAGTGAGTCTTTTGGATTAGGACAGCACAATCGCTAAACCATTTAGTCATATTCATAAAAGTGCTTTCCCTAAAAAATAAGTTGAACTATTTCGCTATTGATCCTATAAAGTACGAAAGCATAGTTGTCCGTACATAGTGGCTGAGAATACATTTAACAGCATTTTCTTCTGTTACTTATCAGGTGACCGGGCGCGACGCTCCCCTAGGAAGTCTACCACTGCTATGAAAGAAGAGAAGAAGAGATGGGTGATGCCCAAATTCCTTCCTCTCAAGTACGACGTCAAACTGATCAATGAGGATAAGGTATGTTTGTTTTGCTTTAATGCTGGTGGCATTTAAAAGCCGGTTTTTGGGCCGTTACGTATCCCACATCCCTTATCGCCTAACTATGATCTTTGTTCTTTTGTCTCCGTTTATTTTCCGGGTCAGTTTATGACCAAGGCAAATCAACATGCGATAGTCAGATTGTCGGACAAATCTTCATGTCCCATTAGGTGTAGTTAAAAGCAAACCTGCATAACATATTTTACCGAAACGTTTTAATATTTTTGTTTTCCTCTCTTTTACATAATCACATTGAATAAATATAAGCCTAGAATATGTGGATTTAGGGAATGATGTATTCAAGTAAGTCTGTGCTGATATTGTCATTGTTTTCTACTGATCTCGTTCCTCTCACAGGTGATCAGCAGTGTCCCAGTAGACAGTCTGTTCAGAACAGAGCGTCCTCCGACCAAGGAGATCATGCGTTACTTCATCAGGCATTATGCTCTGAGGCTGGGCATGGGTGAAAGCGCCCCCTGGGTGGTGGAGGATGAATTGGTTAAAAAATTCAACCTCCCCAGCAAATTCAGTGACTTCCTCCTCGATCCACACAAGGTGACTTACTTGTTTGACTGTTTGCTTGATCCTTTAGATTTGTGTTTTTTTGGTTTTCATATGTCCACTTTTATCCTGGCCCCATGTGTTTTAGTTTCTGGCTGAGCATCCATCCACTAAACGGAAGAGTCTCACGTCTCCTGAGGCTAAAGCCAATAAAAAGCTCAAGACCTCAGACACCCAGAGTGAGGAGTCAGGAAATGAGAAGGGAGAGGAGAAGAAGAAAAAGAAGAAGAAAGATTCTCTCACCATGCCCCTTAGTCCAACTATCTGGGGACACATGCAGGTAAGATTGTCCACATTGTAGATCTATGTTTTGCTCATGGGAGCTATTAGTTGTTACTGACAAGTATGTGTTAGGAGTCCAAAATAAAAGTACTGTCCATTGTCTATTTTAGAAGATGAACGGCTCCCCGCTCAAAGTTAAGAACTCTGGAACGCCTAAGAAAGGAGATTGCAAAGGCTCAACCCCCTCCACACCAAAGTCAAGTAAAAAATCGATGGACAAGAAAGCAGGAAAGACCGGCGACAAGAAGCTCAATGGTCTCAAAAAGGATGGAAAATCTGGTCCCAAGACCCCGAAGATGAAGCAGATGACCCTCCTCCATCTGGCCAAGAGCCCCCCCACCGGGAGCCCCAAGAAGAGGGCCCGCAGCACGGGTATGACGCCCAAACTAGGCAAGCCCCTGCCTCCCATGGCCCTCCACCTCCTTCGCTATTACAAGGAGAACAAGGGCAAGGAGGACAAGAAGAACGCCATGTCCACCCTTATCTCCAAAGCCGCCAAGACCTTGTCTGCGGACGACCGGGGCAGGCTGCCGGAGGAGCTGAGGGACCTGGTGCAGAAGCGCTGGGAGCTGCTTGAGCAGAAGAGGCGCTGGGCGGCCATGAGCGAGGAGGAAAAGCAGGAAGAGCTGAAGAAGAGGCGCGAGGAGCTCAAGGAGAAGCTGCGGGAGAAGGCCAAAGAGCGCCGCGAGAAGGAGATGCTGGTGCGACGCGAACAGTCCCGCCGCTACGAGGACCAAGAGATCAACGGCGGCAAGAGCCTGCCGGCGTTCCGGCTGGTGGACATGCCCGAGGGTCTGCCCAACGCCCTGTTTGGAGACGTGGCCATGGTGGTGGACTTCCTCAACTGCTACGCCGGGCTGCTGATGCCCGAGGATCAGTATCCCGTCACGGCCGGGGCCCTCATGGACGCCCTGGCCGGGGAAGACGCCGGCTTCCTCTACCTGAACCGTGTGCTGGTGGTGCTGCTCCAGACGCTGCTGCAGGACGAGCTGGCGGAGGGCTACAGTGAGCTGGATATCCCCCTGTCGGAGATCCCCCTCACCATGCATTCGGTGTCGGAGCTGGTGCGGCTGTGCCTGCGGCCCTTTGACGCCCAAGGCGAGGAGAGCGGCCAGGGCTCGGAGGACTGGGGCGTGCTGGGAGGCTTCGACGACGTGGTGACCAGTGAGTTTCTGGAAAGGCTGGAGACGGCGGAGGTGTTTGAGCTGAACCCCCAGGAGAAGGTGAGCCTGCTGGTGGCCCTGTGCCACCGCATCCTCATGACGTACTCGGTGGAGGACCACGTGGACGCCATGCAGCAGCGCTCGGCCGAGCTCTGGAAGGAACGCCTGGCAACGCTCAAGGAGGTCAATGACCGCAAGAAGGCCGAGAAGATGCGCCGCAAGGAGATGGAGGAAAAAGGTAGGTTTTTAAAAGGTTGTTTAAAAAATATTTGATTAGTTGAAATAAGATTTGTATTGTACTTTGATTCATCAAAATGATTTAGAACTTGGTAGTACTCAACCGCATAGTACTACACTAGGCTTCAGCCTTGTCTTGTTTGTTTGATCCATAGTTAAAGAGGAAGGAGGCACGCCCAAAGCAGATAAGACGGAAAAGAAGAAGGAAGGGAGCGCCAAGAAGGAGGTGAAGGCGGAGGCAGAGCCAGATTCAGAAGACATGATCAGCTCTGTGAAGAGCAGGAGGCTGATGGCACTGCAGGCCAAGAAGGACAAAGAGGAGCAGGACAGGCAGAACAAAGGTGAGCTGGGTTCTCCCTCATTTGTTGTCCTCTGTTGATTAGAGGAATGGAATGCATCATTTATGTATTCATTTTGCTTGCGTTTTTCGTGTTGGTGCCTGTGTAATTACAACTCAATGCATTGTCGTGTCATGTAAAAACCTGACTAACAGAACGCATGGAGAAGGAGGCAGAGGAGGAGCGCAACCGTAAACAAAAGGCTGCCGCTGAGAGGGCCTTCCAGGATGGGATCAGCAAGGCCAAGCTGGTCCTGCGCAGGTCGCCGCTAGGCACGGATAGGAATCACAACAGGTCAGGACAAATCATCAACACAGCTTAGCATCTTCATAGTACTGGCAATGCGGCAGTAACTGGCAGGATTTCTTTCTTGGTCACCAAACACAAGAAAACTACAGAAACTGTGCCTTCTCTGGTGGAAAAACTGGTTATTACACTTGCTATTGGTATTTGGCTCAAAATAATTACCTTGCTAGCTTGGCCAATTGCAATAACTTAGAAATAGAGAACATATATCTTAATTAATTAATCAACTTTTATTTGTTACGTTATTTTTTTAACAACAATAAAAATGTTACTACACAAGAATGTTGCTAAAAGATTTCCCTCTCCTTTTCTTTGTCAGGTATTGGCTCTTCTGTGACGTGATCCCTGGGCTTTACATTGAGAAGGGCTGGGTCCATGAGAGCATCGACTACAGCTACACGCTCCCTCTCGAAGAGAAACCGTCTGAGCAGGAGGAAGAGGAGGAAGACGATGGTGAGCGTTGTCCCACAGTCGGACATTGTTACTGTCGCACATTACGGCTACCGTTGACCTGCTCGTTTTAGTTACCTACGTATTGGTCATAATATTCACCTGCTTGGGTTCCTGCAGTGTGTTTAATATGAGATGATGATCTGTATTCCAGGAGTGGAGAACGATGACGAAGGCAGCACAGATGGTGGTATGAGTGAAACTGCTCAGACGGGGCCGACCACAGATGTCTGCACACAGACCACGGTCCCCAAGCAGGGACAAAACCTCTGGTAAGGACATGCTGTCCACCACACTCCAGGTTTAAGTTTTAAGCTTGGACTTCTTCTTTCACATCTTATTGGCTGTACATCTAAGTTTCTTTTTTGTGGACTGGTTGCAGGTTTGTGTGTGACACTGCAGCGGATCTGGAAGAGCTGATCGAGAGTCTTCATCCTCAGGGCATCAGAGAGAGCGAGCTGAAGGCCAAGATACAGAACAGGTAAATGTGTACACTGTATAAAAACACTGGGAGGAGGGGCATACGCTAATACATGGATGAGATGGTACAAAGGCATCCTTGAGGTAAAATTTTACTATCGTCTAAAACGGGGGTCTCGACTACGAGAAAATGGAGATGTCTGGCTCTCTGAAATTATGAGACTAATTTTCCATACGGTTTGTCGAGTGATGTTGAAGGTGACGTTTTGTCTGTCCACAGATACCAGGACATCCTCCACTCCATCCATCTGAACCGGAAGGGAAAGCCGGGCCTCAGGACCTGCCACGGCCACCAGGAGCTGCTCAAGTACCTGCGCAGCGACATCCTGGAGGTGGCCTCCAGACTCCAGAAAGGAGGCCTGGGATACCTGGATGACAACACGGACATTGAGGATGAGGTGAGGGCTTTTGTCTGGTTATATGACATTGATATATGTTGACCATTGAATATAAGGAAATGGGTAGTTGACATTATACACATTACACGAGTGGATTCATTGTTGTTGACTTAGTTATACAAAATATGTTTTTGCGTGGTATATCCCTGTCACACTACCATGAGCTCATCCCTGCCTTAATGTCAATTCAGGTGTCCAAGATGGAGAGCCTCAAGGACTTTGGCGAGTGCATCATCACCATCCAGGCGTGTGTGATCAAGAAATTCCTGCAGGGCTTCATGGCTCCCAAGCAGAAGCAGAAGAAGCAGGCTGGCGAGGAGAGCAGCAGCAGCAGCAGCAAGGCGGAGGAGGTGGATGAGGAGAAGAAGCTGGCGGAGGAGGCCAGGGTAAGGAAGGAGCTCCCTGGGGTTGAAATGTAGCCAAAGCGGAGAGTCGTTAAGACGATCCAAGTGGAAACGGCTCATGTAAAACCGGGGGCCAAAACTAACGTCAGAGTTATGAATCATGTCGGAAAACTGAATCCATTCTCTTGGAAACCCGTTTTGTTCGCTGTTTTGGCTGCCTGCAGACAGCGTTCCAGCTGTGTCACGATGATGTGTATCAACATGCTTTTTAGAGCTCAGACCTATTGGTGAAGTCAAATAAGATGCCAATGCACCTCTTGATTATATCATACAAAAGAAACCTCATCATGGAGGAATGGGTCTAATTTAAACCACGTCGGTAACTAAAGGTATCCTACAAGCATCTCTTCATCAACCGGTGTCTCCACAGGTGGCTACCGCCGTGGAGAAGTGGAAGACCACCATCCGCGAGGCGCAGACGTTCTCCCGCATGCACGTCCTGCTGGGAATGTTGGACGCCTGCATCAAGTGGGACATGTCCGCCGAGAACGCCCGCTGCAAAGTCTGCCGCAGGAAAGGTAGGCGACCTCTGACTGATGCCATCCTCTATGCTACATAACTATGTACAGCCATGTCATTTGAGTACACGATTTAAAGCCTTTAGTTACTTCGATTATGTTAAGTTAATGTTTACACATTTAAACTTTTGTATGATCAGCCGGCCTTTATTCAAGCAATGCTACACTAGTTCCTACCAGTAGGTGGCAGCAGAACGCCGTTCCAAGAAGCAGGTTCTACTCTGAAAAGCAAGCATACTTTGTCCCATTCACATTTCGTCCAATAAAATCAGGGTAGAATGGAGAGTGACTGTGCTTAAAAGGAGCCAGACGTGTTACTTCCTGTTGACTGGTTGCTTTCTGCTCCCCGTGTAGCTCTCCCACAGCACCGCGCTGTGCTCCTGCTGAGGGAGTTGAGCCCCACTCAGCATAGCAGACTGCACAGTGCAGAGCAGACTAGTAGTGTCAGGCAGGTCCACATGCAGGCCTGCAGGCCCCCAGGTGAACATGTAGTGATACGTTTTAAACATAAGGGCTCTTTTCTCCAGTGCACACAAGCACTTGGCAGAGGTTCTAGCTAGCATTCCCAAACACAGGACCCTAGACGTTACATCTGTGTGTATTGACTTCCTATTCATGACCGCTGTCATTGCAGAAACGGAAGTGTGCAGGAAGGTGGTAAAGTGATAGGTTGTGAATAGTTTTACTTTTCATGTCACAATATGTATTCCATTGACTCTCTAAAGCAATTGTATTTAGTGCAGCTGTACAAAAATGGAAGCGTTTATTAAGAATGTTTCATGGTGAGTTGCCATAGCTTCAGTGAATGGTTGTAGATAAAAGGCAGTTCCTTTCTGTCCTGCCGTCTCACCACAACCCCCGACGTCTTGCAGGCGACGACGAGAAGCTCATCCTGTGCGACGAGTGCAACAAGGCCTTCCACCTGTTCTGCCTGCGGCCGGCGCTCTACCGCATCCCCGCTGGCGAGTGGCTGTGCCCGGCCTGCCAGCCCCTGGTGGCCCGCCGCTGCTCCAGAGGAAGGTAAACCCCACCATCTCCCTCCCAGTGCCATCACCTTCTGGTTCACGGTTACCAAGTGAGAGGCCATCACATTAGGAAGTGAGGTGGCATCATGTGTCATGTTCATTTACGCTGTGTAATGCTCTTTTCTAAGTTCTTGTAAGTCCTACTAAGCCTCATGGGCATCTGTAATTCAGGTTTTTAGTTTGATGTCATTTCTTTTCACTTTCTATCTTTTTTCTGCTATAATAATCCTACTCTGTGTGACAGGAATTATAACGAAGACACTGAGGAGGAGGAGGATGAAGAAGAAGAAGAAGATGAAGACTCTGAGGAGGAAGAGGATGACGATGAGCAGGATACTGACTACAAGGCAATGGGCCACAGCTGTAAGTATCCGTGAGGAACATGGTTGTTCTGTTTTATTAGAGACGGATCCCTGGGTTATGAGCCTATTAAGGTCGGAAAGCACATGTTTTGCACAGGCCAGTACAATGAATGTACAACACACATGATTCGCAGAGCACTTTGAACACATCTGAAAACATGTATGTTTGGACATGCATGCACATATTGTCTTACAGCAAGATCGATTTTTCAGATATGAGAGCTATGGGTTTAATTTAAAGAACATTAACAAGCCATGGTCCAACAGTCTAAGCCTGGAGATTGTGTGATATCGTCTACCTTTGTTGAACACCAACATTCCAGTGCGGTAAATGCTGTGGTTGATTTTGGATTGGCAGGAATGCAGTGGAGAAGAATTTGGCCACTGCCCCCATCTCCCCCGTCCTCCACTGACTCAGTGTTGTGTGGAATTGCTCAGGCCAAGGCCATGCTTTGATGTCCCAGGCCTTCAGCCTAGCTTGACTGAGAGTATGTGGCAGGTCGGTCCTGTGTTGGTACAGACCCCCTGTCAATGTGGTGATGCACCATTGTGCCCGGAGGACTGAGGTTAAAGCTCCCTGACATGGTTGTCTCCTGCTTCTTCAACCATCCTGTAGTCACCATCCCAAGCCCCCCCATTTCCCCCCCTAGCTGGCCTCTACCAAGACAATAGCAAAAACAAAATCTAATATTCACTGTTAAATTGTCTATGCTCATCCATAGAACCCGCTCAGTAGACCCCAACTACAATCTCAAATGCAGACTTTTGGGCATTTGTCCAATGCTGGTTAATTTAGACCAGTTAAGTTCTGCTTAAGTGTCCTAAATTCTTAAGATGTTCCAACTAAATAAGCATCACATAAAATTTGAAAAATGGCGTTTGATAATGCACGACACTTTTTCAAACTGTAAAGCATTTCATAACCAAACACCTGTCTAACTTTGCAGTGAGACCAAGGAAGAAAGTCAAGCAATCTTCCACACGTTCGAAGACATCCAAGAGCAAGTCGAAGAAGCAGTCGCCCCCTAGTGGCCGGAGTAGCAGGCCTAAGTCTGGCCCCAATTTCCCAGCAGACATCGATGAACTGGTAAGAAACAAGTATAAAAGCATAACTTTGTTGGTGAGTCTGCTTCAGATTGATTATGTAATTTAGTCGCAGCATTTTCTGACTAGGGTCATTCAAGTCAATTGACAGCAGCCTGTCTAAAAATCTTTTCAAGCATTCTCAAGATTCGATGAGCATATCTGAAATGCCACTATTGAAAATGTGTTTTCAAAACCAAAATCTAGACTACATTTCAGTTTCCACAGCATACACCTTAACTCTTATTGGTATTAAATTGGCATTTTAATTGGTAAACAAAATAATATTAAGAAACAAATACATTAATCAATTTCAATTTCAACTTCAATTAATATGCATTTGTGAAAGAAATGTCTAGGATAGGGCTGGGTGATTTAATTGATTAATTAGCATTTTTACTTTCCTACGGTTTGTGAAATGGCTAAACTGCAAAACCGCCATTTATAAAAGTTCTCTGCATATTTGTTTTGCCTTAAAGAGTAAGTGTACCCGCTGTTTCAGCTGGGATTCGAACACTATTCCAAAAATGTGTTTTGTGCGGAGAGTTCTGGGAAGGAAGGCAACTTCGTGATGGACCATATATTTTGGTCTTTTTAAGTTTGCTATAAAAACAAATCAAGGTTTAAATCGGAAATTGTCCGTTAGTTAGAAAAGAAAATCTAGATTGAATTTTTAGGCCAAATCACCCAGCCCTCCTAGTCTACTATACTTTTTTTCTGGGGTATTTATATAATGTGTGAATCAGTAGCTCATCCTGTTTGTGCTTGTGTGTCTGTGTGTGCGTCTGTCTATCTGTCTATGTGTGTAGGTGCGTCTGAACTCCAAGTCAGGAGTACGCAGGCAGGTACAGGAACTCGAGCGCTGTGAGGAGATCCTGCAGAAACTGATCAAGTTCCGCCACAGCTGGCCCTTCAGGTAAACACAGAAAATGGCTCCTTACGGACCATAAATGGTGTTAATCTGCGCCCATGGACTTTTTAGGTCCATTTGATGGTCCATTTTTTGTTATTGATTGCTGTGAGGACGACATTCTTCACTGGATACAGTAGCTAGCTACCAACTACTAATCGATAGTAGAGAATGGGAAGTTTTGACGAAAAGCGATGCTCAAAACATTACACTAGTGGACTGAGAACTTTGTACTTGACTTGGCTATTATCGCAAGTAATGTTTGTCATACCTAGCATGTATTCTTAACGAGTGCACCGTTCCACCTCCAGGGAGCCTGTGTCGCTGGATGAGGCAGAGGACTACCTGGAGGTCATCTCCACCCCCATGGACTTCCAGACCATGCTGGGGAAGTTCTCCCAGGGCTCGTACCGCCACGCCCAGGACTTCCTGGAGGACCTGAAGCTGGTCTTCTCCAACGCAGAGGAGTACAACCAGAACAGCAGCCCCGTGCTGGCCTGCATGGCCAAGACGGAGCAGAGCTTCATGGAGCTGCTCCACAAGCTGCTGCCCGGCCTCAGCTACCTCCGGCGCCGCTCACGCAAACGCGTCAGCCGCGGCCCCGCCACCTCCGAGGACGAAGAGGAAGAGGAGGAGGATGACGAGGAAGTGGCGGAGAAAAAACGGAAGAGTTCGAAGAAGATGCAGAATGGCAAGTCGACCCGGTCCAGGAGAGACACGTCGGCGCAGGGGAGGAAGGCAAAGCCCAAGACGAAGGGTGGCTGCTGCGACCACGAAGAGGAGGAGAGTGGAAGTGACGAAGAGGAGGGGAGCAGCAGAAGGAGGAGCAAGCGCTCTGCGGCCACCTCGTCCAAGCGGGATTATAAGGAACAGGAGAGCGATAGCGAGCGGGAGGCGCGGAGAACTCGGCGGCGGGGGGATCGGGACGATGCTCGCGGGCGGAGCAGCGACGAGGAGCAGTCCAGCCAGCGGCATTCCAAGAGGCAGAAACGACGATGAAGACCATGGTGCTTCTTTGTTTTGTCCTTTTTTTTTTCTGCACCAGGTATGACAAATACTCGAGAAACCTCCGACCTCCTCCTCTCACAACTAGACTCAGAACAGGACTCGTCTCAAGTCAAGTCTCTTTGTTTGGGGAAATCTTTTTTGGTTTTGTATTTTGAAAAGCAAACATTCGAAGAAGAAGAAAAAATATCTAAAACTGATTTATATTTGTAACATGTTTAATATTGGTGATTTTCTTTTCCTTTTTTTTCTTTTTACCAAAATAAATAATCATTTCAGGTGATGAGAATGACCCACGAGCTCTTAAGACACTTGACATTTTCCAAATTCTGACCTCAGACCACGTCTTTTTGCTACCAAGTGTAATTTGGCCCGATTATTGGGTGGTAAATGATCCCCAAGAGGTAGAAAAAGATGAAAAACTTGTGAACAGTTAACCTCTGATTTGTATTTACTGTCTGTGACCCTGTTAACACACCCTGTCTAGTTTGTGTTATATCTTTCCTCAGGCCAAACACACATACAGTCCAGCCACAAAGTGGGGGTTGCATCATCAGGATTCATATATTTTCAGTGTCGCGTTCCTCCTGATTCTGTTTAACCCTTTCCATCATCCAAAATCGTGTGTACATACTATTGACTGCAGACAGTCATATTTATATACAACCTTTTCAGACATGCAGCTTCTGGTTGACACGGGCCAGGGATAGTATTGTAAAGGTGGGGCTTGAGAAAGCTTTTAAACTGTTATTTCAGGCTTTAGCAGACTCGTATTCTCTTGACTAGCCCACTACCTGATTTAAAGGAATTGGTACCACTTCAAACTGAACAATACCTCGTAAAAGGTATACCAAATATATGCAAGACTTTTGTAAAACAAAATTCTTAATCCGAATTACAAAAAATATATGCATTTAGAAACGGACAGCCATTTAAAACTGGTAAGTATTTTCCATTTGGATTTTGTATAATTAATATACGTAATCTGTTCGTCTTAACCCTTTTATACAAGATTGCCAAGCACTGGTGCATTTAACTTTCCTTTGTCGCAACTACATCTCCCAGTGAGATTTCTGTGACGGTTGTAACTGTGATCTACAAGCAACCCAAATGGAATAAGGAAAAGCCAATACTTTGAATACTCTTGTCAAACATGTTGGTACACAAGGTGGCGCTATGGCATTGTTCTGAGGTCTATACTGACTGTCCAAGTGCAGCACCTGGCTTTTCTGGCGGGGTGGCAGAAAGTGAGATCTTACAAGGTGCTGAGAAGTCTTGACTCGTCTTGTCTTGCATTGGCATACTAGACAGAGTGCTGTTATATTCTGAGAATAATTTTGACCGTAACATGGCAGTAACTTATTTCTAAAGTCTGGAAGACACTGCTACTAAAATTTGGTATTATCTGGTGGTGTCCATGTGTATTTATGCATTGGTTTTAAGTTGCTTTCCCCCTGAGCGTACTGTGATGTGGCGTTTTGTTCTAGCCGTTGTCATCAAACCTTTCGTAATCTCATTTATTTTATTTGGCCAAGTTTTTTGCAACAGCATTTAATTTCATTGTGCTATTTTCTGTACAAGTCCATTATAGATAAGAATCACTGTTGGAAATCTGAATTTATTTTCTGAAAACATGCAAAAGCAACTGCCCTCCTCAATTAAAGACCTAACTTGTAAATGCTTTCTTTTTTTTCTGGACTACAAGTCTTTTACACTTTTTTATATATATATTTATAGTCTCTAAAAACTAGGGTCAGGTGGTTTGGGGAGGCTCGGGGATGTTCACGTGTAAAGAATTTACAATAAAGGCTGTGGATGAAGAGCATGTTGTTGTTGCTGCTTCTTTGTGGTGGAGGTGAGCGAGTGTTCGTATAGGCCAGATGTCACTGCCAACTCTCAAGTTTGTGATAATTTACAAGATATGGTTGGCACCAGATTCCAGACTGATGTCTTTGTTTTGTAATAAAATGTGTTAACGTTTTCTTTGGAGTGGGCTCTTTTTACAGATAAATCAAAAGAAAACCGCTACAGTAACTATAAATCTGCATTAATTCACCCAAATATGTTTTAAATTGCAGAAAAGGTATCCCATTCTTTATATATAAATGCTACATGGTTGTCATTTTCCCAGTACTCTCAAAAATAACTGATTTATGGCAAAGTTTTGAATAAAATGTCTTGAGGCAGATTCCTCGGCCATCTTAAATGTTATCTATGTGCTTTGTCACGCAATGTAGTTTATCTGAATCTGAACTCCCATGTGCCAAAATAATCACTGTTCATGTTTTTGCAATCCACAATTTTGTGGATTAATGCAAAATACCTCTGGTTAAAGTTGGTATATGTTAAGGTCAGGTCTGTTCTCTGCTCAGCTGCCCTCAGCTTGTTAAAGATCGCTGCACAATGACCGTTGATAATAGCACAAAACACTTGCCACCCATTTGTCCTATCTTCGCTAGCATTCCTTCGCTGGCCTGCAGTCAAATACAGACAGATTTTGTGATTTAAATCACACAGTCTTCCAGACTACAAATACAGAGCAGAACATGTGTACCTTTACAACACACAATGTAACACGCTAATATTGAAACCTAATAGTGGTATGGCCTGTCCCTTACTACTAGCCTTGCTGAGTCGGTTGCTTGTTTAAAACGTCTTAAAAGGTATTTATATAGCAATCTTGTGACTTATATAATATAGTGCCCTCGCCTTGCCCTTGCATTTCGCCATTGCATTTATATACTTTGAAAGAATAGTATCCTATCGTGTTTGTGATCATTTTATACAATGCGTTTTTCAAATGATGCATATCTTGATTGTATTATATGCGTCTTTATATTTGTATTGTTATATAAAGTAAAGGTGGTGCCATTCTACATAGCTTTGCAAAGGGACTGGGTGGGACAGCAGGACTAAGGCAGAGGGACAGTGGAAAGAGTATTGTAAGGTGTGGAGTGCAGACGAGGCCTCTGTTATGAGCTAGAGGCAACAGGTGGAGCGGCGATGACGGACCAGTGTGAAGTTCACATGCTAAAAGGCTATGGACGTGTACTAGGATACCTCTCCTCTGCGTGGATGTACATCAATTACTGGGTATCTTTCCACTAGTTCATTTTTAATTTCCAAAGTAAACACTCCCCAGTAAACCATCTTTCTAAGATGTTGCTTATTGATTTGACAAAGAGACACATTTATGGCACGGGAAACTGGAATATTTGACCATCTGTCTGTCTGTAGGGAGAGAGAGACTTAGAAAGAAAGTTCCATTCCAAGATTTCAGAAGCAGCTGATTTCTGATTGGGCCCTTCCAGAAAAGAATTTGATACTTTGGGCTGAAAAAGCACAACAAACAATTATCTTTGCAAAAAAAAGAAGCAATTTTAGATTGTGGACTGGTAGGCATGTGCAGTATTGGCCTAGCAGACTGACTCCCCATGTAGCTATTTGTATTGGACTCTGTTGTCCACTGACTAATGACGAAAGAATGAACCACCTCAAATAGTTGCAATGGCCAGCACTACAGTTGCCTGCCTGAAAAAAACATAAACGACAATCAATGCCCAAAACGAATAGGCCTTGATTTCAAACTGGCAGAAAAAACTCTGTTAGTGATGGGTTTTTATACAGTGTTCAACTACTACTTAGGGAAGAGAGAGCTGGGTCCATCACACTGAGCATGTGCTCATAAAGTATACGTACAAGCGCATACATTCCTCCCTGTCAGCATCCTACGCATTGCAGTGCACTGGAGATGAAGTAATTACACTGTGTTGCAGCCAACGCTACCAGAGTGTGAATGCTGTTTCTCACGTGGCCAGTTGCCTTGGTTCTGTAAAAGCTTTATACCTAGTCTAATATATTTAGACTCTTGTTTTTTTTAGTTTTTTTTAATGAATCAACAAAAAGCGAGGAAGTGCTCCATTGTTCTGTCTCGACACTGAACTCTTATTGAGTACCCTGTATCCCTCTATCCTCAGTGTTTGGTTTTAATTAGTTTTACAGCACAATCTCAGGAAGGATTCTTGCATACACTGAAGTATCTGTTCAGTTCAATCGCCCTGGGGACATTCCTTCATCACCTACCAGTGTCAGGCCCAGTACTATGGCAAAATACATATCAGTGTGTGTTTAAAATACCAGATACCAATATTCCTATGGATATTACGAATGTACAAATGGTATACCATGTTTTAACGCATGCAAGCACACACACAACCAACCACACACACACACACACACACACACACACACACACACACACACACACACACACACACACACAATCTATCAATAACCAACTGGATCCTTACCATTATAAGAAAGACAACATTTTCTTTTTCAGTAACTGTTAAATAATAAACGTTAAATGTTTTTCATCCTAAAACCCCTCCATGGCAAACACTACCCACACACAAGCAACCTTTGAACCTTGTCTGAGTGACAACATCCATCGATACATTTGGGGGATACGCAGGTAGGACTGTTCAGCAAATATTGACCTATACCGTTTACGGGCCCAACTCCGTTCAGAGAGCAACTAGCAACGGGCAAACACATGTTTACAGCTCTCAGTCTTTGCTGAATGTTCCCAGCACATCCGGATAAAGACAAGATCTATTGTTGCATTTAATGAAGGGGATGGGTTAATATTGCTTCTTCCACATAAGCCTGCAACCAAGAAAGAACAGAGCCTCTTTGAAATTGGGAAACAGACAAGCCTTAAAGCAAGGACGTCCTTTGTTTAGACATACTGCAGATCCAGTTTTGTTACATAATGAAGCCATTGTGGAATTGTGGCATTGTGAAGTTATTGGTTCAGCTTTCTATTATACAGGATGACATGAGAACCAAAGGGTTTATGATTAAAAAGTCGAAAATAGAAGTCATAGTCTCAATATATGTTTCTAATTTGTCCTGCTCGGTCACAAGACCTGGAGATGGACATTATGATCTGTGTGCGAGTGCGTGTGTGTGTGGAGTGTATCCTGAACTCAACATACAATAGAGGTGAAGAAGTCTGAAGTTATGTGCTGGCACACTTTTGATTGAGCTCAGTCGGAAGACACTTTGGCAGAGGAAAAGGAAAATGAGGACAGGGAAACTAGTAAGAAAAAAAAGAAGAAGACGAAGAAGAGAAAAAAAGGCCCACGACAATCTGCCAGAGAGAGAGAGAGAGACAGTGACATAATCGTTTTACAGAGCATAAAGGTGACCTGAAAATCAAGTAAAAAAACACACTCATATGACCACATCGCGACATGCCCCACATTTCTACCCTCCTGGCTGCCAGTTCAAAAATGAATGATTATTAATACATTATTCACAGAACTGAGCTTACAGCCCCACCCTTCTCCCCCCATTTCCTCCACTGAAGTGCACCCTATCCTTTGATGATATAAGCAAAGTTAAAGGGAGGGGGAGGGGGGGGGGGGGGGGGGGGGGGGTTGCATACATAGAGACAAGGTTCTCTATTGGGGAGACAGAGTGCTCTACCCCTGAAAGGATCCCAGAGTCCTTTTGAAACAAAGTTTGGATCTCTCACGAGGATCAGACTGCATTTGCATATCAGTGATGTTATAGCCTGCTGTCTCATTTTGGCAGGTAGACACATGATAAAGGCTAGGCCTAGATGTCCTACTTGGCCTACCATCCGGCTGCAAGTCGAGGCACCTTAAGCTTGGCTTGTGTCCTCAAATTAAATGTTCTGCAAGTCTTATAGTGTCTAATAGTGTGTGTCATAGTGATATTTTGACTACTTTAGATACCTCCAGCCTTTACAGCTAGATCATGGGTAGTGTTAGCCTGGGAACCAGGCGAATCTGTGAGCTCATGTTTTATTTGCTCTTCCATATGCGTCAGGCACTCCTCCTGTTCTGACAGATTTCCAGCAGACCTGACCTGGGTCGGACCAATCACATCCGTTTAACTAATATGGGGTGGGCTTGATACGATGATCGTTGTTGAGCCATTTTTACAAACAAACAAGATGGCTGCCGCTGATGTGTCAGACTATTCGTTGCTCTGATTGGTTGTAAGTTTATCCAAATGCATCCAGAGGCATTTTAGTCTGCAGAGAGGTTCCAAACTAATGTGCATTTGTGAATTGGTTTAGCGATGTCATGCTAGGGTACTGTAGTAGATATCATGGAAACAAGCGAACCTTATGATATTAAGTCCATATTCTCAGTAATTAAGGTAAACATGTATGTTTATTGGCTTTAGCAGATAAATAGTGAAATGATCTCTTCTCTCGTCAACGATTATGAACCTATGTGATATGGTTTACTGATAGAAGGATTTAAAATGGGGTTTAACATGGGGGGGGGGGGGGGGATAGGGGTGGAAGCACACTGCCCAGGTCTATAGCCTTTAAGGGCTACATTCTGATAATGCACTTCACTCTAATGTACATGTCGAAAATTAAACCATCCATTTATGCTGCATTCTAGTTACATTCCCTCTGATCCAGTAGCATCCACATTGATTATTCCTTATTGATTCAATCTCAGGTGTTTTCATTCTCTTGGTTTACATGCCCTTATAGCCCGTTTTGGAGTTAAACTCTTCACTTTGGGCATGTTAGGGGCCTACAGATGAAGTGAGCCTGGGTTTAAATGTGGTGTAAAGATCTATGTGTGCATGTGTGTACAAGTGTGTGTGTGTATTTGCCTGCCTGTGTTTCGCATGCCTGTGTGTGTGTGTGGGTGTGCACATGTGTGTGTGGGTGAGTGTGCGTGCATGTCTACTTGTGTGTGTGTTAGTGTGCAGGCATATCTGCATGTGTGTGTGTTTGTGTGTATGTGTGTGTGTGTTTAATGGGAAGCAGTCACAGGGGCTGCTGACGGCTTCATAAAGGAGCCTCTGAATGGCTTGGCAGGGGTAAATTCATAGCAGATGTGAGGGAAAGAATATCCGCCCAGGTTGAGTGGCCCTTCAGTGTGACGCGACAGGACTCCAATCCTGGGGAGGCAGCAGACTACAGACGGGAGGCAGGAGAGAAAGAGAGAGAGAGAGACATAGAGAGAGAGAGAGAGAGAGAGACATAGAGATATATATAGAGAGAGACATAGAGAGAGTGAGAGAGGGTGAAAGAACGAGACAGGATGAGAGAGGTAGAGGGGGAAGAGAGAGAGAGAGACTTTGCCTTCATATGAGCAGCAAATACGCCACATTTTTTTCTTCCAAAGTCACCCTGGCGTCTAAATAAAAAATAATGCCCCATTTAATACAATTATTTTAAATGACACAATCTTTGCCACTTTTTGTAATGCACCTTTTTCCATGGCAGTGTATAACTAACAGTTGCTCTCAAGCATGGACCACAGAGCGAGAGAGAGAGAGCAAGAGAGAAAGAGAAAGAGACACAGAGAGAGCGAGAAAGAGAAAGAGACACAGAGAGAGCGAGAGAGAAAAAGAAAGAGACTGAGAGAGAGAGAGCAAAAGAGAGAGAGAGACAGAGAGACAGAGAGAGAGAGAGACAGAGAGACAGAGACAGAGAGAGAGAGAGAGAGCGAGACAGAGAGAGAGAGACAGAGAGAGAGAGAGAGAGCGAGATGGCCCCAGCAGATTGGAACATGGCCCCCGGGTTCTCATCTGGACCCAGGGAGTCTGGAGCACTCACCAGGCCAGGCTTTATGCCACCTTTCCTGGCTCGGGCTGACGCCAGAGCTGGGGGGGGGGGGGGGGGGGGGGGGGGGGGGGTGTACGGGGAGTTTGACCAGGGGAGGGGGGTGGGCGGGGACTGGCGCCTCACCACCAATTAACCTCCTCCCACGCTGCGAGAGCAGCCAGGTAACGCAGGATAGACTAGCGGGCTTTACAGGAACCCAGGCGCCGAGTGACAGACGGGCCGCGGGCCATCCGAGTCAGGTGAGGTCAGCCTCATTACAGCGGCTCGGATGCCCAAAGCCTGTCAGAGGCCTCTGACCCTCTCTCTGTATATTTTGTGTCTAGTGTTTTTTTCGCAGATCCGTGTGAGATCTTTCTGTTCTTTGTTTGAGTAAAGTTGGCGTCTTATTGAGGCACATTTTGTTTTTACAAATATCGCATTATCTTGGAAATAATAAAATTTCCCAACATTGTCACAGTATTTATCAAAAATAGAAAATATTGTGAAACATTGAGACTAACATATGTTTAATCAAAAGCATTTTACAAATGAGATTCAGACCCATCCAATTATCTAATTAATAATGGAGCAACTCTAAGTATTCCCAAACGCGAGTAGCCGTAGAAGCCGGAGAACTTAAAAAACTGCAATGCGTACTTTCTTTCCCCCAAGTTCTCAGGCGTCAGTGCTAAACATCACAACAACACATTTGGAGGTACAACCTGAGGCCCTTCATACACCTATAGAGAGCACTGTGTTCCCAGGTCGGTGAATGATTACAACCCCTGCTTTATGAGTATCCTGTAATGAGTCAATGAACAGGGCACATGCAGCTGCACAGCCGTGCCAAGATCTGGATACTTGCTGGGTTTGTGTGTAAGCAATACGGTCTCCCACGCTGTGTGTGTGTGACTCTGGGTGTGTGTGTGTGACTCTGGGTGTCTGGGGGGGAGGGGGGGGGGG